>WOXC01007236.1:600000-835000 GCA_011680675.1 Gymnobelideus leadbeateri | reverse complement strand
CACAGAATGTCAGGAGTGGGGGGGTGCCCTTAGAACACAGAATGTCAGGGCTGGGAGGGTCCTTAGAATACAGAATGTTGGAGCTGGGAGGGATCTTGGGACATGAAATGTCAGATCTGGTAGTGACCTCAGCGAATGTCATAAATAGAATCTTGGTGGGAGGGACCTTTAAGGTCACCCAGTCCAAATCGTTCATCAAGCATGAATTTGAGGGAATAAATCAACCTACACTCATTAAGATCCTGCTAAAATTTTATGATTCTAAAAAAGAATGAGATTGATAACATCGAGGTAGCATTCTAGTTCTGGATTTGACATCCCTAGGATGGTCAAAGGACACTTCTAGCACTGGATTAGGTATTAGGATCATGGGAGCATAAATTTAGTACTCAAAGACTGTAGAGTTCAACTCCCTCATTTGACAGATGGGGAAACTGAGACCCAGAGAGATTGACTTATCCCAAGTCACACGCCTGGGTTTACACTCAGTTTCTCTGACACCAATGCCCTTCTCATTATGCCTCAAGACCTAGAATCTTGTGCTGGTTCAGCTACCAATTAGCTATGTGACCTTGGACAAGTCATTTACCTTACATGAACCTCACCTTCTTCCTTACCTGTCCTCAAGGGGCTTATAATCTGATTGGGGAAAAAAGACCTCAAATAGGAATCAGAGGGCTCTAAAGACATGCTAAAGACAGGAAGTTCCTGGCTTGGCAGGTATGCACTAAACATCTATGATATGCCCAACTTGGGGCAGGGGGGATGTGGAAAATCAGTCTTTTGTCTGTAAAAGATCGGGGACTTTGGGTGGACCATCACCTTAAAGTCAACAGTGTGACTTGGCAGCCAAGAAAACCTCCTTTGACTGTCGGCTCCATGAAGGACAAAGGGGGGAGGAGCCCACTGCCCTCCTCCCTGGTCAGACAACATCTGGAGCATTGTGATCGGTTCAGGAAGGACAGCGATAAGCTTTAGTGTCCACAGGAGGGTGGCCAGGGCCTTGAAAGACCTTGAGTCCATGACATGCAAAGATGATGGGAAGAAGCCAGGGTGTTAAGCCTATAGCAGAGAAAACTTAGCAGGTGGACATGAGAGTGTTTGCAGCTATCTGAAGGTTATTTTCAGTCGTTTCAGTTGTGTCTGACTGTGACCCCATTTGAAGTTTTCTTGGCAAAGACACTAGAGTTGTCTGCCATTTCCTTTTGCAGTTCATTTTACAGATGAAGAAACTGAGGCAAACAGAGTGAAGTGACTTAACCGGTAAGTGTCTGAGGTTGGATTTGAGCTCAGGTTTTCCTGACCTTCCAGGCCCGGCACTTTATCCAATGCACCACCAAACTGCCACAAGTATTTGAAGAGCTGTCTTGTAAAAGAATAAATAGCTTCACCATGTCTACAGAAGGCAGGACTAGCACCAAAGGCAGAGAAGGTACAGAGAGGCAGATTTTGACTTGATGGTAGGAAAAGTGTCCTTCCAATGAACTCTAAACCAAAGGGCTGTGGGCTGCCCCCGCAGCTGGTCAGGTCGTTCTCAGAGGGCTTCCTGAAGAGCTGGGTGGCCACTTATCCAGGATATTGCAGAGGGAGCTCCAGTGAAAAGATGGCTTGGACTAGGTAGTCTCTGAGGGCTTTTCCCATTCTGAGATTCTGCTCTTCTGTGAGGATACACCAAGAGTATAAGGCCAAGACCTTCCTCTCAAGGACGGCTAAACCAAGTGGCTGTATGAGCTTTCACACTCTACTAGACTGTAAGCCTCATGAGGGCAGGGGTTCCTTTTCTCAACTTTATACCTCCCCTAGGGCCTAGCACAATTCTCCAAACAGTATAGGGAATTTACAAATATATATTAAGTGGAACTGACTTCTCTCTTCTGACTTTGTGCCAGTCGTAGGCATGAGAGAGTTCCTCCAGACCCACAAGAACAATAATAATTAAAACAATAACACAAATTTCTATGCCATGTTTAAGGTTTGCACAATGTTTTCCTCCTGGCAGCCCTGTGAAATAGGCAGCACAGCTGTGACTGTGCCCATTTTACAGATGACAAAACTGAGGCTGAGAAAGCCATTTACCCAAGATGGCACAGCCAGGGGAATGGTCCAACAAGAACTCAAACCTAGGGCTTCTGCCTCGTTCTCCGGTGTGTTTTCCACTGTAGTGGCCCACTGCTTAATGGTAATGTTGTAAGCCCATCCAGGGGTTCTAAACAGTTCTGTGACTGGCCAATGGGTCTGTGATTTTCTCTATGTGTCTCCTGGAGGAGTTAGGAGAGTAACTTCAAGACCTCATTGTACAGATTTAGGGACTTTCCTACAGCCACATCAGGGAACTCACGCCCTCCACTCATGGAGGACACTGTCACCATGTTGCTGGCCCTCCTCTTTGTGAAAGCTAATGAAGGGCTGTGGAGTCGTGATATACCCTCAGTGAGAACCAAAGAGGGAACATGTCTCAGTGGCTATGACCCAAATCATCAGTGATGGGGCCAGAATTTAAACCAGGTCTCCTTGCACTGCCCAGTGGAAGGACTGTTTGGTTAATAGAGGGGATGCAGAATCTAAAGGCCTCCCTGAGGGAAGCAACAACAGACTTGTGGTCCAGGGTGCTGCTCTAAAGGAACCATTTGCCTTAGTATCTCACCTCAGAGACCTCTGTTTCCTATTCTGTGAAATGGGACTAGGTTACCTCCCGGGATCCACTTAGTAGAATGAATGTGATGATGTTGAGAACAGGGGCTATATATTAGTTTCTTGTCTTTGTATCACCTACATAGAGCACACAATTGCTTAATTTGTTTAATCAAATTGAATTTTAGCTCTAATATCCTATGTTCTAGGATCTTGCCCAACTCTGATATTCTATATTCTTTTTAAAAATAATTTTATTGATTTTTAATTTTTATGTCATCTTCATTTCCAAGTATAATTTTTCCCTTCCCTTACCTTTAGAGCCATCCCCTATAACAGAAAATGTTTTTAAAAAACCAATTCAGTCAAACTCATCAGTCAAGTTCAACAGTATGTTGTAGTTTCTTCCTCTTCAAAAAGAAGAAGGATATTCTCACAGCTCTTCTTCCAGGTCAAACTTGGTTGTTATAATTATGTAGAGTTCGGTTTTGATTTTGTTGGATGTGTAAGCTCCTTAAGAATGGGGATAGTTACATTCTTTGTATTTGTATCCCTGGTACCAAGCATTTTTTAGACATTTAATAAATGCTCTCTGATCCTTTGTTTATGTCTACTGTTTTCTGGTTCTGCTAATTTCACTTTGCATCATTTCATTTAAGTCTCTCATACTTCTCTGTATTCATCATATACATTCTTTTTTTTTTTTTTGGTTCTGTAATATTCCATCCTTCATATACTTCAATGTATAATAGTCTGTATCTTAACATCATTTTCAGTTTTGACATTCTGTGTTCTGAGGACCCTTCTAGGTCTACAACTACATTCAAATGTCTTCCCCCCACCCCCAGCTCTGGACATTCTGTATTCCAATATCCCCTATAGCTCTAAGATTGTGTTTTTTAATACTGTAAACTCCTGGGAGGAGAAGATTCTCATTCAGACAGTATCAGCAAGAGTTGGTCATTCTGGTAGGATCACTTTGGATATCTGGTAGCCAAGAAGGCTTCTCTGTTGCATAAGACAAGACAGCTCATTCTGCTGTGATCTCTTTCTGCCTCTGCAGCCTGTGAACTGGGGACTTACAAGTCAGCTCCAGGGGACCAGCTGTGTGCTAGGTGCCCCTTACACAGCCACGCATCTACATCTGCAGCCCAGACCTGCCACTGTGACCTCAGCTATTACCGGGCAGCCCTTGACCCTCCATCTGCAGCCTGTACTCGTGAGTACTCCTTACACTTAGGGTGGAAGGTGAGGCCAGTTTATCCAGGGCACCCAAGACCTCTTTTCTCCTATTTTCTAGCCTTGATAACCAAGCCTTCTAGACCCCTTGGTCATTTAAACTTCAGGCATGGAGTTAAATTTAATTCAGTAGGCATAATAAGTATTAAGTACCTACCACGTGCCCTAAAAGTACCATTATGGTCATAAGAGGGAGGCACAAAGTTTGGACCACTTATTAGTGGTCTTTGGCCTTCATGTCCCTTACAGTATGGTGAGGAATGTGACATAAATAAGTAGGATATGGCAGAAAGCCTTGTGGGTGTGGGGCAGGCCTCTGGGATCTTCTCACTTAGTCCAAGGACCCAGGGACAGTGGCCTGTAATGACAATTTCACAGGATGTAGACATTGGCAATACTGCTTTCTTTGGGCAGAGGAAGAGAAGGAAGCTTGGTTAGATGCTATTGAAGAGAGGTAGTCCCTGCACTTAGGTTCTCCAGTCTGCTAGGGGAGACACAGTCCATGCCCCCACTGAGCTCTTTGGGTGCTGGAGAAGTCTGAGACAGTCAGCTGAACATACCCAAATTCACCATATAAACTGAGCCACAACCACAACTAGAGCTGGGGCCTGGGCTGGGTCTCTCTGCTCCCTAGGGCCTCCCTCTGCCCCTGTGAACCTGATCTCCAGTGTGAATGGGACCTCTGTGACCCTGGAGTGGGACCCTCCCCTGGACAAGGGAGGCCGCAATGACATCACTTACAACGCCATCTGTCGCCGCTGCTCCTGGGACCAGGGCCACTGTGAGACCTGTGGCAGCGGCACCCGATTTGTGCCCCAGCAGATGAACCTGGTGCAGACCACCCTGACGGTAGCCAACCTGCTCGCCCACATGAACTACACCTTCTGGATTGAGGCCGTCAATGGCGTGTCTGACCTCAGTCTGGAGCCCCGAAGAGTCGCCTCCGTCAACATCACCACAAACCAGGCAGGTAGGAGGAGTACAAGGACCCATCCTGGGGAGTTGGAGAGCTCCTAGGGTGGGCTTGACACCAAGTGAACAACAAAGGGGCACAGAGATGGCAGCTTGGCGGGTGGCTCGGGCATTTGGTCACTTAGCCTAGGTGAGAACATCTTGGTTTTAGGAGAGGAAGGGTAAGAGAATTGAAATAGCAGTGACCGAGAAACGAAGTCATAGACCTAAAAGAGAACTGAAATTAAACTTATAAAAGGTGGAGGGCGCTTAGAACCCAGGATGTCAGAGCTGGGAGGGGCCTTAGAACCCAGGATGTCAGGGCTGGGAGGAGCCTTAGAACCCAGGATGTCAGGGCTGGCAGGGCTCATAGAACACAGGATGTCAGAGCTGGGAGGTCCCTTAGACACAGGATGTCGGAGCTGGGAGGGCCCTTAGAACCCAGGATGTCAGGGCTGGGAGGGGCCTTAGAACCCAGGATGTCAGGGCTGGCAGGGCCCTTAGAACTCAGGATGTCAGGGCTGGCAGGGCCCTTAGAACCCAGGATGTCAGGGCTGGGAGGGCCCTTAGAACCCAGGATGTCAGGGCTGGGAGGGCCCTTAGAACCCAGGATGTCAGGGCTGGGAGGGGCTTTAGAACACAGGATGTCAGGGCTGGGAGGAGCCTTGGAACACAGGATGTCAGAGCTGGGAGGAGTCTTGGAACATAGAATATAATTAGACCTGTAAGAGGATCTTAAATTATAAACTGGTATCTTCAAGACTTTCCATTCCATCCCCTACATTGAGACCTAGTCTAAAATGACTATCCCAAGTTCATGCTCCAGAGCTAGGATTCCAAGTCGTTGGGGTGGGGATGGGGAGGAGGTCTTTGCACAGTCACAAAGCAGGACTCCAGAAAGGGGAGGGAAAGTCCAGTGCCTTAGGATGCCTTTCTAACGCCCCATGACTTTGACCCTTCTAGCCCCGTCCCAAGTGGTGGCCATCCGCCAGGAGAGAGCCGGGCAGACCAGCGTCACGCTGCTGTGGCAGGAGCCGGCCCAGCCTAACGGAATCATCCTGGAATATGAAATTAAATACTACGAGAAGGTGAAGACAGTGGGGCTGGGCCAGAGGGCCAGAGGGGAGCAGGCGCGGGCACGGAGGGAGCTGGCCGCTCCAGTCTCCTGAGCTCCTTTCTCCCTCCAACCTCCCAGGACAAGGAGATGCAAAGTTACTCCACCCTCAAGGCCACAACCACCAGGGCAACTGTCTCTGGGCTGAAGCCTGGCACCCACTATGTGTTCCAGGTGCGAGCCCGCACTTCGGCTGGCTGTGGCCGCTTTAGCCCGGCCATGGAAGTGGAGACTGGAAAACCAAGTGAGTGTAAGGTGGGAGCAATGGCGGGAGGAGGCCATGGAGGGCAGAAACATCTCTGAGTCACAGTCACGTGCCCTGAGAAGGAACCTTAAAACATAAAACTTCAGACTTAGAAGGGGCATGATGGAACGGAAGGAACCCAGAACATGAAATGTAAATGACAATTATTACCTACATATTCTGCATAGATTTGACATACAAACAGCCCTGTAAGGTTGATGCTGTTGTATCAATTTAAAGATGGGGAAATTGAAGCCGAGAGAAGTTAAATGACTTGCCCAGGGTCTCCTACATATTAAGTATCTGAGGCAGGATTTGAACTCATGACTTCTTGATTTTGAGTCTTGCCCGCTATCCATTATGCCAGATGGATAGTTGAAGCTGGGAAGAGCCTTAAAACATAGAATGAAGAATAGAGAATGTTAGAGGTAGAAAGGGCCATAGACCATAGAATGTCAGAGGTGGGAGGGACCTCAGAACATAGAATGTCACAGCAAGGAAGGCCCATAGAACCTAGAATTTTAGAGCTGGGAGAGAACTTAGAAGACAGAAGGTTAGAACATAGCCTCTCACAGCAGGGAGGGATCATAGATCATAGAATGTTAGATCTAGAAGGGCCCTTAGAACACAGAACATTAGAGCTGGGACGGCCCTTTAACACAGAATGTCAGAGCTGGGAGGGCCCTTAGAACACAGAAAGTCAGAGCTGGGAGGGGCCTCAGAACACAGGATGTCAGAGCTGGGAGGGCCCTTAGAACATAGAACATTAGAACTGGGAGGGCCCTTAGAACACAGAAAGTCAGAACTTGGAGGGCTCTCAGGACACAGGATGTCAGAGCTGGGAGGGCCCTCAGAGCACAGGATGTCAGAGCTGGGAGGGCCCTTAGAAAACAGGGTGTCAGAGCTGGGAGGACCCTTTAACATAGAATGTCAGAGCTAGGAGGGCCCTTAGAACAGAGAACATTAGAGCTGGGAGGGCCCTTAGGACATAGAACGCTAGAGCTAGGAGGGCCCTTAGGCTGTAGCTTGCGAAAGCATAGCATATTAGATGAGGAGAGGACATTAGAGACCGTCCAGCATAAGCTGCTCATTTTAGAGGACGCTACGGCAGAGAGATGTGCCCTGCATGGAAATACAGGCTTCATTCCAGGAAGTCAAGCCTGAGAAGAGTCAAGAAAGATTTTTGTCAGCCTCTAGCAACATCCTCATAGCAATGCCAGAAAGGAATCAGGGCAGGGATTTCTGGCTCCACTTGATAGATGAGAACCCTGAAGTTTAGGTAGGAAAATGACTTATCTAAGGTCATGCAGAGGCAGGCTTAGAGCCCAGGTTGCCTCCTCCTGGCCTACTATGCCCTGGTGCCTCTCTCACTTGCCACCCGTGTCAGTGGGCTCTGGATGAGGGACTGAATTCATCCATTAATGCAGTAAACGTTCAGTGAGGACCTGCTATGCCGGGTGCTATGCCGGGTGCTGTGCGAGGCTTTAGGAATAAAAAGACAAAGTGAAATTCAATGGCTCTCAATGAACCCGCATTCTTCAGAAGCAGAGAGAAGCATGAAGCGCGGGCCCTTATCTAGGTGACCAGGTGGACTGGGCATTGGACCTGCTTCAGATCCTGCATCAGCTGACCGCATGACCCGGGGACTGTCACTTACTTTGATTTGCCTCAGTTTCCTCATCTGTAAAATGAGAATGATAACAGGTCAGCCTCTCAGGGTAGTTGTAGGATCATGAAGTGCTTTGTAAAGCTTAATACGCTCTAAAATGTTGGCCATCATCATTCTATCAAGAAGTTCAAGACAGTTGGGGGGGAGTTGACAGAGGCTGCTAACAAGACATCGGAGTGACAGATTGCAAGCTCCTTTAGGGCAGGGGTATTTTGTCCCTTATTATATCCTCTGTGCTTAGCAGAGGGCTGGGTATACAGTAGGTGCTTAATCAATGTTTACTGATCAGTTCCTGATTGATTTGCATGGAATGTTCAAGCCTGGATTGCCCCATGGAGGTGGGAGGGGGTGATGAGGTTGCCCCCAGGCCCAGGCCCAGGCTAGGCAGAGGGGCCTTCTCTCCCTCCTTGGTCTCTGCCTGCCTCTGCTGGGTTAGCTGGGAGCTGATGGCACCTCCTGCCTCCCACAGCAGGGCTCCGCTATGACACCAGGACCATCGTGTGGATCTGCCTGACACTTATCACCGGTCTGGTCCTCCTTCTGCTGCTGCTTATCTGTAAGAAGAGGTAGGTGGGGCCTCTGCTCTTCCCCTCCCCCCCCCACCAGCCCCATCTCCCCTCTATCCCAGGCCCTTGTGGGCCAGCAGACTCCACTTTCCAGCTCTCTCAAGGATTCCTGCATGTTTGCAGGGAATGCATTGCAGCCTGCAAGGTTTCCTTTCTGCAGGCTCCCTCTCTCCCCATCCACCCTCGTCCCTTTCTGCCTCTCTTTCTACTTCCTCATCTCCCAAGCTCAGCCTGAAAACACAGCCCAGCCTAAAGCCAGGGGGCTGAGCAAATGGCAAAGCAGTGCTGAAGGGACGGGGCTTCGTATTCAGGCCACCTTCATGGGCAGCTTTAAGGTTTGTGAATGGTTATCTCGTTTAATCATCACCACAGCCCTGGGAGGTAGTGTCTGTTATTATGGCCATTTCGCAGGTGAGGAAACTGAGGCACACAGAGGTTTAAGTGACTTGCCTAGGGTCATACATCTAGTAGGTGTCTGAGACTGGATTTAACCTTATCAGGCCTTCCTTACTCCAGGTCCAGCACTCTATCCCACTGTACCACCTAGGAGCTTAACGTTAATTCAAATTCTAGAATTTTAGAGCGAGGAGAAACCTCAGAACCCAGAATGTCGGAGTCAGGAGGGCAGTTAGAACACAGAATGTCAGGACTGGAAGGACCTTTAAAACATATTAGTGTCAGAGCTGGGAGAGGACTTAGAATACAGGATGTCAGAGCTGAGAGGGGCCTTAGAACACAGAATGTCAGAGCTGGGAGGGCCTTAGAACACAGGATGTCAGGGCTGGGAGGGGCCTTAGAATATATAGAATGTCAGGGCTGGGAGGGCCTGTAGAACACGGGATGACAGAGCTGGGAGGGTCCTTAGAACACAGAATGTCAGAGGTGGGAGGGCCCTTAGAGCACAGGATGTCAGAGCTGGGAGGGCCTTAGAACAGAGAATGTAAGAGATGGGAGGGCCCTTATAGCCTAGAAGTCATAGTGGAGAGGACATTCAAACACAGAATGTCAGAAATGAAAAGAACCTTATAACATAAGATGGAACTTAGAAAGGAATGTCAGTGAAAATGAATCTTAGAACAAATTGTTAGAACATTTAATGTCAGAGCTGAGAGGAAATTTAGAACATAGCATATTAGAGTTGTGAAGGACCATAGAACTGAATATCAGCTGAAATGGATCTTAGAACAAATTGTTAGAACATAAAATCTTGGTGCTGGAAGGAACCTTGGAACATAGCATGGTAGAACATAGAATGTTAGGACATAGAATATCAGAACAATGTTAGACCTTAGAATAGAATCAAATGGATCTTAGTGCATAATGTTGGAGCATTAAATGTTGGAGTTGGAAGGGACCACAGAATGTCACTCAACTTCAGAGACCATTTAGTTCAATCTCTTAATTCTAGAGGTGGGAAATGAAAAAGCCTGAGCAGAGAGATAACCATCTCCTGATTCTACAGCTTGTTAGGGGCAGAGCCAGACCCTAGGTCTCCTGACCCCCGGTCCAGGCCATCTTCTAGAGTCAGGGTTAGTTAGAGGATACCTGGAGCAGATATTTCAATGAGGCATGGTCAAGCAAGGGGGACATAGGTTTGATGGAGAGAAGGGGGGAGGGAGAGAGAGAGAGAAAGAGAGAGAGAGAGAGAGAGAGAGAGAGAGAGAGAGAGAGAGAGAGAGAGAGAAAGAAAAGAAGAAAGAGGAGGAGGATTTCAAAGAACGTACTGGAGAAATTGGAGGGGAGTTCTGTGTTTGAAAGAAGACATTTAGAGGAAGAAAATTCTGGTGGCCGGTGCACAGGTGTTAGGAGCAGCAAGGAAGCCTGCCAAAAGACTGTCCCATGTCCAAGTCTAGTATCCCATCCTAGTTGGGAGTGAGGCTATGGGATGGCTTGTGGCAGATGTCCTAGATTTTTATCTAGGACAATGGCATTGGTGGGCTGAGGAGACCACTGGAAGGCAGAGGAAGGGATGGGAGGAACTAGGAGGGCAGGTTTGGCTGAGGAACAATGAGACTCTTTTCTCCCAGGCACTGTGGCTACAGCAAGGCGTTCCAGGATTCTGATGAGGAGAAGATGCACTATCAGAATGGACAGGGTAAGTGTAAGGCCCCACCAGGGGAGGGATCCTCCCAGAATGCTGCTAAGAGATGGGATGGGGGAAAGGGCAAGGAGGTAGGGAATGAGGAATGAGTTCCAGTTCCCCCACCCCTAACTGATCCTGGAGGAGGGCATCAGAGCAGAAGAGGAAAGAGGTCCCTAGAGAAACTTCCAAAACCCAGGACCCCCCTGGACCTCACCCCAAAGCTTCTTCTGGGGTTTTTGAGTGCTGTAGGGAGAACACTAAACCCTGCAGAGATGCCCATGACCTGACATAGACACCAAGGCATTAGAGGCCAGCTCTTTGGATTTTATAAAGAGAAAATGAGACCCTCACATACTAAAGAGGATGGTCAGGACCCTCCAGGAACCTCAGGCCTCTCTAGAGACCCTGAGAGTCTGTGGGCTAAGCCCCAAGAACCGCCAGAAGGCCTTGTTTCATTTGGGTAAGAGAAAACTTGGGTGAGAGGCATGAGAGCTCATTTAGGATTTGAAGGGGTGTCCTGGGGCAAAGGAATCCAATCTGGGCTTGGGCCCAGAGGACAAAACCAGGAGAGGGGTGTGGAAGCACCTGAGATACTGGCCTAATGTAAGGGGAGAAGAATTAACTTTATAATGCTGAGAGCTGTCAAAGGAGGAATGGCTTTCAGGTAATGAGCTCCATGTCATTGGAAGTCTCTGTGTCGACTGTGGTTGAGAAAATTCCTATTCAGCTATGGATTGCACTGGATGACCTCTGAGGTCTGGAGAACCTGTGGTCCTTGGTAGATTGCCTGACTCCACAGAGACACTCCCAAGATCCCATGGCCCTTCTATGTGGGGAGGTCCCTCCAGAGAATTGCAGGGAGGGGTCCAGTCACACTAGGGCAAAGGGGAGGCTGTGGAGGGCCCCACCAGGGGAGAGATTCTCCCAGAATGCTGCTAAGAGACATCTTTCTGCTCCCTTTTTCTAGCCCCTCCTCCAGTCTTCCTTCCCCTGCACCATCCGCCCGGGAAGATCCCTGAACCCCAGTTCTACTCAGACCCTCACACCTATGAAGAACCCGGGCGAGCCCGACGTAGCTTCAGTCGTGAGATTGAGGCCTCCAGGATCCATATTGAGAAGATCATTGGTTCTGGTGAGAACATGAGGGGAGCAGGGTTGGGGCATATTGGGGGTACTGGCTGGGGAGGGTGAAGGGGTGTGAGCCTACTGGGCACAACAGCCGTGATTCAGGGGAGCCATTCTAGGCTGCCCAGCATAGCTTGGAAATGGCGCACTGGTCTCCAGCCTCTGCTGTTTACTACGCATATGACTTTGAGTGGGCCTCAATCTGGGCCTCTGTTTCCTCATTTGTAAAAAATCAGGAGGTTGGACAAAGGTGCTTGGCAGATCTAAAATACAGTGGCAATCAGCAGGGTTAGGATGAGTCTCATCTTCCAGCACCACGGAGTGCTTCCTCTGTGGTTGGCAGATACTACATATGTGGTAGAAAGAGGCAAGGGCCCTGGGCTTAAATCCAGCCTGATGCTTACTACAGGCATAAGTCACTTTAATCTCTTGACACCTCAGTTTCCTCATCTGTAAAATAGATTAGTTGATCTCTGATGTAGCTTCCTGTTTTCAGCCTGTCAGCTTGTAGTCCCATGCATGTGTAGACTCTTTAGCAGCCCCAGGCAGAGCCCTGCCACCTCCCACACTAGAACTCCACCCAGATGCCATAACCAAGGACAGGAGACCCAAGGCCTTGTCTTCTAGACTCCTCACCTCTCCCCATTAAGTGCTGCCCTTCCTGCACTGGACTACGGATCACTCATTGTCCATTTTCCCAATGCTTTAGCATGCTTAGGTTTCTCTCTCTAAACCAAAGCCAGTATCCATGATCCACCACCATTTGCTATCTACCAACCTAGATGGCGCAATGAATAGAGCACTGGGCTTGGAGTCAGGAAGACTCATCTTCCTGAGTTCAAATCCAGCCTCAGACACTTGATAGCTGTGTGACCCTGGGCAAGTCACTTAACTCTGTTTGCCTCAGTTTCTTCATCTGTAAAATGAGCTGGAGAAGGAAATGGCAAACCACTCAAGTATCCTTGCCAAAAAAATCCCAAATGGGGTCACAAAGATTTGGACACAATAGAAATGACTCAACCACCACAAACCTGTTGTAGGCGATTCAGAGCTCCCCACTGGAATCACTTTGACCCCTCACTTTTTCATGATGTGACCTTTCCTACACAATAGGGGCTGAGGGACATTAATAGGGAGTGGGGATCAGCAGAGGCCAGAGGAAGGGTGAAGAGCTCACTGCCTCTCTGGCACTCCTCAGGTGAGTCTGGGGAGGTATGCTATGGACGATTGCAGATGCCAGGGCAGCGTGAGATGCCAGTGGCTATCAAGGCCCTGAAGGCAGGGTCCTCAGAGCGCCAACGGCGAGATTTCCTCAGTGAGGCATCCATCATGGGACAGTTTGACCACCCCAACATCATCCATCTTGAGGGTGTTGTGACTCGAGGTGAGTGCCCTGGGCATCCCCAAATACCCACCCTCATCCTCTTTGGCTCTATGCTGCCATCGCCGCTGCTCTCTACCCCCAAGAGAAACTCATTCCCCTCTTAACCTAAGGGAAAATAACTCAAAAGGCCAAAGAAGGGTCAGTGTCTTGGCCCAGCTGTGTCCCTGCCCTGCTGTGGTTCACTGAGCTGCCCCAGTTTTGTTGGGCTCCTTGGTGGCTCTGCGGGCCTCCCTGGCTTGAATACCAAATAGCTTCCATCTACATGGCTGGAAGTCAGCTCGGAGAAGAGGGCCTTAAGGTTAACTTCTCTTGGATGCTTCTGCCTTGTTCAGAGCCTTCAGCCATAGTTAGGGACCCCAAAGGACTTGTGGGGTGTGGGGGAACCTAGAGTGAGCAAGATGGGGAGATAGATCTCCCCAAGAGAGCTGTCCCTTTCTGTCCCCCTGCCCAGGCCGCCTAGCAATGATTGTGACTGAATACATGGAGAATGGCTCCCTGGACTCTTTCCTAAGGGTATGTGACCACTCCCCCCTCTCTACCTCCATCCATTGGCCCTCTCTCCTGCTCAGAGACCCTGGGGGGAAAGTAGAACTCCCCAGAGACTTGGGGGAGATAGAGATGTCCCCATACCCAGGTGCTCTCTGGCTCTGGGCCCTCCAAGCTAGCTAGACCCAAGAGGAAGATGGGTGGGCACAGTGGTGACTGGGGATCAGGACACCTGGCTTCTTGGCCTGACTCACTAGCCTTAGTCTGAACAAGCCATATCCCTTCTCTGTGACTGTTTCCCCTATCTGTAAAGTGAATGGGTTAAACTAATCACTCAAGTTCCTTTAGTTCTTCATTCTGGATCTGGTGATGAGACATGAGTTAATGTGGTACAGTGGAAAGATCATTGGTGCAGGCCCTAGGAAACCTGGATTTGCAAATGTCTCTACAGATTATAGACTCTGGGTGTGACGTTGGGCACATCATTTCTCCTCATCTGCTTAAGAAGGCAGTGGGGCTGTTTCCTCCAGCTCCCAGGTTCTGTAGCTTAGTGTCCCACTCTGCCCCAGCAGTCGGTGGCCCCTTCTCTTTGCATTTGGGGCTCACTTTCCTCACTGACTCTGGGATCCCCTAGCCAAAGGGCAGGGAATGGGTGGGAATCTTAGAGGCAGGCCAATCGAGCTGGTTCCCACCTACCTGCATTAGGAAAAACCCCTTCTGCCTCATGAGTTCTCTCTGTCATCCCTTACCAAGGCTGAAAAGTATATGTACACAGGCTGTACTCCAGGGCTTTGTCCAAAAGCTGAGAAGCAAAGGAGAAAGAAAAGAAGGGTGGAGGAAGGGAAAGAGGGAAGGGAAAGAAAGGGGAAGCAAAGGGGGAGGGAGGGGAGACAGGAGAAAATGAAAGAAAGAAAGAAGGAAAAAGGAGAAGGAAGGAAGGGAGGGAAGGGAAGGGGAAGAGAAGGAGGGAAGGGGAGGGGGAGAGAAGGGGGGAAGGGGAGGGGGAGAGAAGGGGGGAAAGGGAGGGGGGAGAAGGGGGAAAGGAGGGGGGAAGGACCAAAAGAGCCAGTGCCCTGGGCCAGGCAATGGGAGCCCTTGGCTAAAGCCAGCCTAAGGCTGCCAGGTCTCTCTCTCCCCCTCAGACCCATGATGGGCAGTTCACCATCGTGCAGCTGGTGGGCATGCTGCGAGGAGTGGGCGCTGGCATGCGCTACCTCTCTGACCTAGGCTATGTCCATCGAGATCTGGCTGCCCGGAATGTCCTGGTCAACAGCCAGCTGGTATGCAAAGTGTCTGACTTTGGCCTCTCTCGTGTCCTGGAAGACGACCCTGATGCTGCATACACCACCACGGTGGGTGGCCAGTACCCCTCAGTGGCACAGGGCTTTCTCCTCCCCTAAGCTTGGAGCACCTTCCAGATTGGCAACCTTAACTCCTTTCTGTCTTCCCCTCCCCAATGTCTCACAGTAGAAAGATCACAGCACTGGGGGTGCTCTGAGATTCCCCTCCTAACCCTGCCCTTGGCTTCTTTAGTGACTCCACATGGTGTAGTGGAAAGAACCCTGGTCTTGGAATGAAAAGATCTAGGCTCAAAGTTTTCTATTTACTAACTGCATGACCTTGGGCAAGTCATTATCCCTCTATGGGCCCCAGTTTCCTCCTCTGGACTGGCTGATCTATAGTCTTTACCATCTTAGGCATGCTCTGACTCCCCACTGCCCCCCTAACCAGCCTCAGCTGCTCTCCCACACCTTCCCTCCCATCCCTTGGGTGCTCAGCTTAGGCTTGGTCAGTGTGAGCGGAGCCTCCCATGACTAGCCCATCCCTTGGCTCTTCCTGTCTCAGGGTGGGAAGATTCCCATCCGCTGGACGGCCCCCGAAGCCATTGCTTTCCGCAAGTTCTCCTCAGCCAGTGACGTGTGGAGTTTTGGGGTGGTGATGTGGGAGGTGTTGGCCTATGGGGAGCGGCCATACTGGAATATGACGAACCGTGACGTGAGTATGCACCTGGGACAGGCATGAGGATGAGGGTGGCAGCTCAGGGAGCCAGGGGCAAGAGAAGGCTTGGGGTGAGGTGTGGAATCATAGGAATGGCAGGAATTCACAAGAGGTAGAGGAAGGGGTTTCAAATGTGGGTTTTTATCCAACCTGCTCATTTTCCAGA
The DNA here is from genome assembly GCA_011680675.1 of Gymnobelideus leadbeateri. Classification (NCBI taxonomy): domain Eukaryota; kingdom Metazoa; phylum Chordata; class Mammalia; order Diprotodontia; family Petauridae; genus Gymnobelideus; species Gymnobelideus leadbeateri. Next base: position 819,344 of record WOXC01007236.1, on the reverse strand, counting down.
GGAGGAAACAAGCCCAGAAGCTAAATGATTTGCCCAAGATCACCCAGGGCATAAAAAACAGAGTCAGGATTCCAAGTGAAGGCCTCTCAGTCCCCAGTCCAGTTTATGGCCAGTGCACTGGCCAGACTCCTGGCTAGAGAGTCCAAATCAAATCACTCAGAATGCATTTGGCCCTGGGCAAGTCATTTAGCTTCCAATTGCCTCTGAAAATGAAAAATAAAATGAATAGGGTTGAACTAGCTGTTCTCTAGGGAGGGGAAGATGCTGGATGGAGAAGCTAGTGAGAGAGCTGGCCCTGGCGGAGGCTAAATGGGAGAGAGGCCAGATGAGAACTAGGGAAGTTAAGGAGAGCCTGGTTGGGAGGACGGGTGGATGAGAGGCTCTCGAGGGTGGGAAGCCTAATGGGGAATCAGGACAAAAGAAGCCTTAGTGCTGAGGTGAGATAGCGAGGCAGGAAGAGGGAGAGCTGGTCAAAGAGGCAGCCAGGCCAGGGGGAGAGAGGGCTGGAGGAAGTAAGTGGGATGGAGGGAGAGATGCCAGAAGGCATCCGCATCCTGGTGCCTCCCCTGCCCCCCAGGTCATCAGCTCGGTGGAGGAAGGGTACCGCCTCCCTGCCCCCATGGGCTGTCCCACAGCCCTCCACCAGCTCATGCAGGACTGTTGGCAGAAGGAGCGGAGCCAGCGGCCACGCTTCCCCCAGATCGTCAGCATTCTGGACTCACTCATCCGCAACCCCGAGACTCTCAGGGTCACTGCCACGGTGAACAGGTACTGGCCTGCCCTGCTGATGCCTACGTGGATTTGGAGTCCAAAGGTCTGGGTTCGAATCCCAGCTCACCTGTTATCTGTCCCCTCTGTGGGCTCTCAGGTTCCTCATCTATAAAAGGAAGCGGTTGAGTTCTCTAAGCCTCTCAGATTCTTCCACCTCTCATCTCCCTGTCTGGAGTCCCCTTGGGTCACTGCTGAGCAAAGGAACCAGGGACTGGCCTCAGCTGGGCCCTAGGGAAGCCTACAAGCTTTGGGCCTCCCCACCAAGAACTGATACTTGGAAGACGCCAGCTCCTGCCCCGGGCAATGGCTGCTCACCAGGCCTTCCTCTATCCTCAGGTGCCCACCCCCAGCCTTTGCCCGGAGCTGCTTTGACCTTCGAGGTGGTGGTGGTGGCGTCACTGTGGGGGACTGGTTGGACTCCATCAGGATGGGTCGGTACCGGGAGCATTTTGCAGCAGGCGGCTACTCATCTCTGGGCATGGTCCTGCGCATGAATGTCCAGTGAGTACAAACCAGGATAGGCCCAGCCCAAGGGCCAGGGATATGGAAGGAGGAGGAGGATATGGTGGGGAAAATGCCAAGCCCGAGAGTCAGAAATTCTGGGTTTAAATCAATCCCTTCTTTGCAACTGACTAGCTATGTCAAGTCAAGTCAAGAAATATTTATTAAATGCCTACTATGTGCTGGCACTGTGCTGAATACTAGGGATACAAAAAAAGGAAAAAGACAGCCTTGCCCTCAAGGAGCTTACAGTCTAATGGGGGAGACAATGTACAAATAACATACAAACTGGATGCACTGGAGATGTTCTCAGAGGGAAGGCACCAGAACGAATGGAGGTCTGGAAAGACTTCCTGTGGAAGGTAAGATTTTAGCTGGACCTTGGAGGAAGTCAGAGGAGCCAGGCAGGGCAGAGGAGGAGGAAGAGCTTTCCAGGCTCGGGAGAACAGCTGAGAAAGATGCAAGAAGGGGAGAAATGGGGTGTAGGTGTCTCCTGGGAGGAGAAGCACGGAGACCAATGCCGCTGGATCATGAAACAAGATGCTTTTCTCTTAGTCCCCTGGGTCTTAGTTTTCTCATTCATAAAACAAGACAGTTAGAGACAGCGATTTCTAAGATTCCTCCTCGTTCTAGATCAGGCGTTCTTAACCTGAGGTCTCTGAATTTGTGGGTTTTTTCTGTTTTGGCAACTATTTCAATATGATTTGTTTGCTTCTAAATTCTATGCATTGTTTTATACATTTAAAAATGTTATTTGAAAAGTGCATAGACTTTGCCAGACCAAAGGAAGGTCCAAGACACAGAGAAAGGTTAAGAATCACTGATCCTTTGACCTGGAGGGAGGGGGGGCAGGGGAAGGAGAAGGTAGAGAGGAGAAGAGGATGGTGGCAGGACCTCATGGCATAATAATGGATTATTAGAAGGAGTTGAGAGTGTGGCTATCTCAGTGCCTTCCATTTCTGCTGCTGAAGAGATATTCCCTTTCCCTGGCTAAGGGCTACTCTCTTGCCTTGGGGGGAAGGCCTGGGGCCTTGACTGGAGTTCTTTTGCCTTGTCAGGGATGTTCGTGGCCTGGGCATCACCCTCACAGGACACCAGAAGAAGATTGTTAGCAGCATCCAGGCCATGCGCTCCCAGCTGACCAGCCCCAATGGGCCCCGGAGGCCCCTCTGACCTGCTGTTTGCTTGTGGGGACTAAAAGGGAGCCCAAAGCTAAGCCTACCGGGAGGGAAAGGGGGTCTTCAAGGGCTCGAGGTCAATGGGCAAACTGGAGCTGGCTCCATGGAAAGAAGGCCTAGGACTCAGCCCAGGACAGAAGGGAGGTGGAGGCCACCTTCCCCTTCTCCCTATCCCTTCCTCCCCATGCTTCCTTCTGACCATCAGACTTGCCCCCTGGGCTGGGTCATGGGGACAGAGGGTAGTTCTGCTTGGGGTTGGGAGCCAAGCGAGGTTTGGCTAGAAGCTACCTGGCTCTCAGGATGGACGTGTCACTGCCCTTGGCCTCCTGAAAGCCCCTCACCTCTCCTCGATGTGTCTGCCCGACATCCAGGGCCCATGGGGCAGGGTGGGGTGGGGTGGGGGCAGACAGAGTCTTCTCCACCAAGGTTCCCACAGGGTCCTGGGAACTCATCCTCAAAGGCTGGTGGGCCTCAACTCCTGGTGTCAGCCAAAGACACTGCCCCCCTGCCCTGTGCAATAGTGTGCATGTGGGTCACTTTGTGAAAGTATGTGTGTATCACAGGGTCAAGTGATGGTGTGTGAGTGTGTGTGTGTGTGTGTGTGTGTGTGTGTGTGTGTATGTGTATGTGTGTATGTGTGAGTTCAAAGGTATTCTGAAAGATCAGACTCTATCTCAACTGCCCCACTTTGGGAACAATGCTGATAAGCTAGTGGTTTCCCAGAGATGTGCAGCCAGGGTAGAGAAAGGCCTTGAGACATGCCATGGGAGAATGGGTGTGGGCATGATAAGCCTGGAGGAGAGAAGACTCAGGGCAGGGGAGGGGGGACCTGAGAGACTGTCCTCACATATTTAGAGGGCTGTCACCTGGAATAGAAATTAGATTAGCTCTGTTTGGTCCTAACAGCAGAACCAGGAGCAGTAGTTAGGAGCTCCAGAGAGGCAAATGGAGGCCTAATAGCAGGGGAAAAAAACCTGCCTAATGGTTACTACCTACCTGAGCTTGGATAAGTCACTTCCCTCCCTGGACTTCAGTTTCCTCATTGGAAAAAAAAGGAAGATGCTGAACTGGCTGACCTCTGAGTCTCCAGGCTTCTTCTACCTCTCTGACCTCTTTCCTGAGCAGCACAAGTGGACCTTTCCTGGGCCCACCCACCTTCTCTGGACCTCAGTTTCCCCTTATTTAAAATGAGTGAGGTTGGACTAGGGGATCCATAAGGCCCTTCTATGAAGGGAAGGGGCTGGGAGGAAAACAGAGGCTTATTTGATAATAGTATGATTAAAATTATCTCAAAGCAGAGGGAGGTGGTGAGTTCCCACTTCACAGAGGTCTTGAAACAGCATGGATGATGCTCCAGTGATTTGGTGGGGATCCCTGTCAAGGCAGAGGTTGTGCTAGAGGTCCACTCTATGACTGGGTAGATGTTCACACCCAGATTCATTTCCAGGTGTGTGTTACGTGTGTTCACACTGCCACATGTCCTGTGTTGAAGCCCCTTGCCTCTGTTCCTGGTGTGAATGTGTACATAGGTGCGTGTTTGTATGCGTGATAAAAACATATTTCTGTGAAGACATGTGTGTGTGCCTGAAAAGATATTTGTGAATGCACATATCCCCATTTCATGGGAAGGTATATGATCCCAAGAGGGAGGATTTGTGTGTTTGCATGAGTGTGCCCATCTGTTCTGCCTGTGTGAAGCTGTGTGTGCATTGATGTGAAGGTGCCCCTCTCTGTGAGGTTGTGGTGAGGTGACAGGGTTCCAAGCTTTCCTTTTACCCCTCCCCCCCATTTACTCACTTCCACACACCCACTTTGAGTTCATGGGTCCTAGGGTACCCAATGGATGCCTAGGGTCTATGATCAATGCCCTCCCACATACACACACTCTTGGGCATTCCAAGAGAAACCAGTCTTGTTTTAAAATTCACCAGCACCAAGACCCCATCACCCTACCCAGGGATAAGTGAGGACCGCCACAGACTCACCCTCAGGTTTGGGGGGCTGTGCTCCTCCTGGTCTTCTGTCCCCATGGCCGACTCTCCCCCATCAGCTACCAGGGGGAGCTCCTGGGCCAAAGTGTCTGCACGTCTTCAGTCTCCAGAGTCTGGAGCCCCTTCTGCCCTTGTCTCCCTTCCCATCTACCCAACCTTCACCCCAGTCCTGGGGACGATTTCAGTCCTTTTGCTGCTTCAATGGGATAACAGGGTTGTCAATATCACAAATTCTTTTTCATGAAGATATTACTACAGCTGCCTAGGGGCTCACCCAATCCTAAACACCCTCTACTGCCCTATTGGCCAGGGGGTGTAATGTAACCTTTGGCTGCCAGGCCCCTACTGCCCCCATGGGGCCCCCAATGCCCAACCACGCCCCCCTGCCCACCTCATCCTGACATACACTGAGCAGAGTTAGGCCAAGCTTTGGCCATGGAAGACAGCAGTTCCTGCCCAGGGGCCCAGCCTCTGATGAGGAGCCTCAGGCCTCCAGACATTCCTCTGACTAACAGACTCCTCACATCAGCTGCCCTACCTTTGGGTTAAGGGCCACAGAATGATGGAATGAGGAGGGATAGGATCTTTAGAGCCAGAAGTGATGAGACTAGAAAGAGCTGGAAATATTTAAGACTATCAGAACCTAAAGGGTCTCTAGAACACAGACTGTTAAAGTTGGGAGAACCCTTAGAACCTAGAATGTCAGAGCTGGGAGGGCCCTTAGAACACAGAATATCAGAGGTGGGAGAGCCCTTAGAACATAGAATGTTAAAGCTGGAAGGGGTCTTCCAACACACAATGTTGGAAATGGAAAGGAGTTTAGAATAGAGAATATCAGAGCTGAAGGGACCCTTGAAAACCACCTAGGCCAAACTCTTTATTTTTCAGGGGGTCACTGAATAACAGAATGGGAGCTAGGTTTGAATTTGCTGCCTTCCACTCTAATGGTCTTTGCCCTAATCACATCCCACATTGAAAGCTTCTGACTCTAGGGGGAGCAATGAGGAGGCCTGTAAAGACCCCTCCTTTCTCAGAATCTGACCCTGCACCTCCTTTAACCTCTCACTACTTCCAACCCCAGGGTATGTAAATATTTTTTTTCTACTTGTGTTTGAGAATTTCTTCCTGACTTCCTAACAATGCAAACATGGTCTTCAAAGCACAGAAAAAGTCACCAAGTGTGAGTATGGATCTTCCAAAAGAAGGCCAGGCCCAGCTGGGGCCCCTGTCTTGGGCAGCTGTGGGAGCTGTCAGGGGCAGTCTCCCCTCAGCCCCTGCACTGCCTCCACCTGCAATGGAGAATGGGATGAGGGGCTGGGCCAGGCCTCCATCCCCCTCTAGTTCTTTCCCCATCACCCCCCAATCAGCACAGTTGTCCCAAGGACACACCAGCACGGGGCACCCCCAAGGCCCTGAGCCCCTTCTGTTCCTGCAATAATTCTGGCCCAATGTACCCCCGAGGCCACTAAGGTCTCTCCTCTCTCTCTCTCTCTCTCTCTCTCTCTCTCTCTCTCTCTCTCTCTCTCTCTCCTTCTCTTCCCTCTCCCCTCCTCCCTCTCCCTCTGTCTCTTTCTCTCTCCTCTCTCTCTCTCTTCTCTCTCTCTCTCCTCTCCTCTTCTCTCTCTCTCTCTCTCTCTCTCTCTCTCTCTCTCTCTCTCTCTCTCAGCCAATTTGTCTTTCCTTCCTATGGAAGTTGGGGACTGGGGCTGGACACAGCGCAACATCAGGCTGGGCCCTGGCCTGCTCACAAACACACATACACACACATTCCCGGGCCTCTCGGTCCACCCAGGGCAAGGGGTTCTCTTGAGACACTTGGTCAGGACTGATTTGGACCAAGTGTGGCTCCCGCTTCCATCCTGGAGACAGGAGGTTGCCCGTGGGCACCAAAGCCCTCACTGTGTTCTTCACTCTGAGTCAACAACTTGCCCAGGAGAGTAATAAATTCTTCATCTTGTGCCCATACCCCTCTCTCTTTGTGACCTGTGTGAGGGAACAGCTGGGTGGGAGCCCATCATGCCTGCGAGGACACTGCTGATCACTCCTAGACTGATCAGAGATACAGATCTGGAAAGAACCTTTGGGAGGGGGTCACCTAGTCTGACTGTGATTTTATGAAGGTGGCAGAGTAGATAGAGCACTATGCCTGGCACCAGAAAAGCCTCAGACACCAGCTGTGTGACGCTGGACAAGTCACTTAACCTGTCTGCCTCAGTTTCTTTCATTGTAAAATGGGGACAGTAACACCTGCCTCCTAGGGTTGTTTGTGAGGATCAAATGCAATAATATTTATAAAGTGTTTTGCAAACCTGGAAGTGTTACATGGGTCCTAGCTGTTACTATTATAGATAAGGAAACTGAGGACCAGGGAAGCAGTTACTTGTCCAAGGTCACACAGGCAGTAAGACTAACACTGAGAAAGCATTCTTATGCCTCTGAACTACAATTCCCGGAATGCTGGTCAGTTCTTAAACCCCTATGAAATAAATACCACAGATAGGATTTGGACATAGGTCTTCAGACACCAGACATGGTGTTCTTTCCACTGTCCCACTCTGGCCCCTGGTCTTGGAGAGCTGACTTCTGTATGGTGTTCTGAAGTTTACAAAGACTGCACGCCCATTGTTCTAATTCATTCTCAACAAACAATCTTGTGAGGAAAGCTCTGCAGGGGTTGGAGCTGGGGAAACCGAGGCCCAGGGAGTGGAAGTAACCTGCCACCATCACACTGGCAGTAAGAGGCTAAGCCAGGATTCCTTCATCTACAGATCTGGTGCTCTCCCCATTGCTCCATACTGACTCTGTGGTCCTAGTGAGAGCATGGTCCAGCTCTTGGGGCGAGAGGCACTCCCTCTGTGAAGTGTAGACTCCCAGGGCTAACAGAGGGAACCTATGGTTCCCTAGACACTCCAGCCCTAGGTCTTTCCCTTTGGGCTCCTCAGAAATGGGTTTTCACTGCAACTGACCTATCTTATAAGATCATAGTTCTACATCTTGTGGATTTCTATTTGGAAGGAAATCTAGAGGAAAGACCCCTTATTTTACAGATGAGGAAACCAAGGTCCAGAGGGATGATGGGAATGTGTCCAAAGTCAGAAATAGAGGAAAATTAGATCCAGAAGAAATCTTAGAATATAGGGTATTCTAATTGGAAAGACTCTTAGAACAGAGACTTGTCAGGGCTGGGAGAACGCATAGAACAGAGAATATCAGAGCTGGGAGGGCCCTTAGAACACAGGATGTCAGAACTGGGAGAGCCCTTAGAACACAGGATGTCAGAGCTGGGAGGGCTCTTAGAACACAGGAGGTCAGAGCTGGGAGAGCCCTTGGAACACAGGAGGTCAGAGCTGGGAGGGCCCTTAGAACACAGGATGTCAGAACTGAGAGGGATCTTAGAACAAAAAAAAAATCAGAACTGGAAAGGACCTTAGAACATAAGGTGTTAAGCTAAGAAATAGTCATACATTTACAAGAATATAGAATAACCAAGGAGAAGATTGATGTGGTGGTAAAGAACCTCAGGAATCATCTGCTGCAATCCCCACCTTCAGCAGATGAGGCAGCTGAGATTCTAAGCAGGGAAGTGACATCCCAAATCACCAAATCCCAGAGTTGAGTGACAAGCAGCATCAAAGGGCAGGGCAGGCGTGATCCCAGGGAAAATGGCTCCCAATTCAGTCACTCCACCAGGCTGCCTCCTACTAACAGAAAGGAGAGATCATTTTTAAAACTTTGGATGAAAAGAAATTATTGTGTTGTGTTTTCCACCACCTGCAGTGAAAGTATTTTTATCCCAATTTCACAGGGGAGAGAATTAAGTCCTGCAGAGAAGAGAATTGACTGGCCTGGAGTCCGTCTTCTTTTCACTGTTCCTTGCTGTCCCTTCATGCTAACAAGAAGGGAATATAATCTGATCACCTTAGGGTATGTAGAATAATAGTTGGTCACTCAACAAACATTTATTAAGTGCCTTCTATGTGCCAAACACCTAATGCTAAGCTTTAGGAAATGACTAACAACCAAGCCCAGAGTCATGGATCCTAGCCAAGACCCACTACACCAGCTTGGACACGAGAGGTACCCACTTAGGAACCTCAAACCATTCCCCCTGTGAGAACTGAGCCCCCTGACTGCATTAAATCCAGCTGGCAGTGACTGTCCCCTCCCTGGCTTGGGAGCTCGTTGCCCCTCTCTTTTCTTCAGCCCACCCAGTCATGCTTCCAGGAGAGGCTGAGGGGTCCTGGCTCTATCCATTAGCAAGCTCCAACCACTGGAGGAAAATAAAAGTTTATACCCACATAATGCCATCCCTGAGAGACTGTCTGGCAGAGTGAATAAAAGCTGCACTGGAGCCAGGAAGATCTGAGTTATAATCTTACCTTTTTATATCCTGGTTATATTATACTAGACAAGTAATTTAAGGTCGTGTTACATTTTCCAATCTGTGGGAAACGTTTCTACACTAAAACTTCCCCAGACCTTCCCTAAAAAAGAGAGTCTAGGAGAGGGAGGGAGCAAGGGAGGGAGAGAGAGAAGAAAGGAAAGGAGAGAGAGAACATCTCTATAGTACTCTACATACATACATACATACTCATAATCCAGTACTTTACATAGCAATTTCCTCACAATAGCCCTGTGAGGTAGGTAGTTCAGGGTTATTATACCCATTTTACAGATAAGGAAACTGAGATTTAGCTAGCACATACAGGTCTTTTAACTTTGAAACCAATGCTTTTTCCATTATGCTACATTATAGTCTGTGTTTAGGACCCTCAATCCCTCCTTCATAACTGGTGAAAGTACGTTTCCTTATAATCTGGGGACTTTGTGCCTAAGATCTACCTTTCCTGTTGGTGGCATAGACAACCTCCCTGGGGGTTTCAGGAAGTCCCTCTTCCATCCAGCCCACCATATCACACTGCCAGAAATTCCACCATTGGAGGGGCACATTTGTACAACATGGTACATTTCTCACAACACTTCTATGAGGTGAGTAGTTCAAGAATCATTATCTACCTTTTACAGATAAGGAAATGGAGGCCCAGAAAGAATAAGTGACTTATCCAATATTGCTAATTGGCAAGGTTGGGACCAGAATCCAGTTCTGACCTTTGGTGACCTCTCTTTCCATTTCACCGCTTGGCCTGGACTGATGGTGAGCCACAGACTTCAGAGGGGCCTGAGCATATATATGTCTGTTATTCATTCAACAAACACTGACCAACCAAATATTATGGGCAATCCATAGCTCTCGGCACCAGGAATGCGAAAGCCAAATGGGATACCACCCCCAGTGGAACTATATGATAATCTTAGAGACCAGAGGACCATAGAGACAGGATTAGATACTTATCCCAGAGCCAGGGCTCTTTCTACTGCACCATCCTGCCTCCTAAAGAAAGGGCAACTGAGCCTTAAAGAGCTGGAAAGAGCTACCTAGCTACCATATACCAGAGGTAGGATTAGACCCCAGGTCTCTTATTCCAAGTTTAATGCTCTTTCTTATAGACCATGATAAATGAATACACAACATATTGACCTGAATGTTGGCTGGACTTTTTTTTCCAAATGTGGCTTCAATAAGATTTAAGTGCATACTGTAATCAGTGTCATATTATATGCAAGTGTTATTATAAACAACTATTATAACCTTGTAGTTCCAAGAACCTGGGTTTGACTCTTGGCTCTGTGATTAACCAGTTGTGTAAACTTTGGCAAATCACTTCCAATTCTTAATTCTGTGGTTCAATGAACTCCCTGGGTTTCAGTTCCCTCCCCTACAAAATGAGGGAAATAATACTTGCACCACCTCCTTCACAGAGCTGTTATGATGAACACATTTAGTAAAATGCAAAACACTACAGAAAATAAGGTTATTGCTTTGAATCAATTACCAAATTTTTACTAGGATATTTGCCTAGCTCTGGGCTAATATTGCTATTCTATGTTCAAAGACCTAATTCCTAGAATTATACAGGTGAACAGTCTTTCCTGCCCATATGCTAATATTTAGCAGCAAATGCCCCTCTAAATGTACATTTTACATAATTAAAAGGTACAACCCAATGAACAAATCATATACGTTTCAGTGGGGTTTGACATTCTGTGTTCTAACTTTCTACTTCCCAAAAAGGCAGATGGTGGCACAGTGGATAAAACTCTGGGCCTGGAGTCAGAAAGAACTGAGTTCAATTCTTGCCTCAGACACTTACTAGCTGTCTGATCCTTGTAAAGTCCCTTAACCTCTGTTTCCTTGTCTGTATATTGGGGAAAACAATAGCACTTCCTTTTGAGGGTTGTTGTAAAGATCAAAAGAGATAATATTTGTATTTGTTTGTCACATAGTTTGCAAAGTGTATACAGAGAAATGGATCAAATTTATAAAAATAGGAATCATTCTGCAATTAATAAATGGTCAAAGGATACGAATAGGCAGTTTTTAGAAGAAGAAATCTAAGCTATCCATACTCATAAAAAATGCTCTAAATCACTATTGCTTAGAGAAATGTCAATGAAAACAACTTTGAGGTGCTACCTCACACCTTTCAGATTGGCTAATGTGACAAAAAAGGGAAATGATAAATATTGGAGGAGATGTGGGAAAACTGGGACACCCATGCTTTGTTGGTAGAGTTGTGAACTGGTTCAATCAGTTTGGAAAATAATTTATAACCATGTCCAATAATATTATACTATACTATACTATACGACACTATACTATACTATACTACACTACACTACACTACACTACACTATACTATACTATACTATACTATACTATACTATACTATACTATACTATACTATACTATACTATACTATAAAACTATGCATACCCTTTGACCCAGCAATATAACTACTGGGTCTGTATCCAAAAGAGATCAAAGAAAAAGGAAAAGGACCCATATTTTCAAAAAAATATATAGTATCTCTTTTGGGGCAGCAAAGAATTGGAAATTGAGGGGATGCCCATCGACTGGGGACCAGCTGAACAACTTGTGATGTATGATTGTGAGGGAATACTATTGTGCTACAAGAAATGAGTAACAGGATGTTTTCGGGAAAACCTGGGAATACCTACATGAACTAATGCAAACTGAAATGAGCAAAAACAGGAGAACATTGTACATTGTAAGAGCAATGTCATCAGCTGTGAATGACTCAGATATTCTCAGAAATATGATGATCCAATATAATGCTGAAGGACTTAATAATGAAAAGTGCTGTCCACCTTCAGAGAAAGAACTAACTGATGAAGTTTGGATGCAGATTGAAGCACACTTTTAAAAAAACATTCTTTATTATTCGTTTTTTAATCTGCATTTTCTTTTGGAATATAGTTAATATGGAAATGTTTTGCATGACTGCACATGTATAATCTATATCAACTTGCTTGCTTTCTCAAGGACAGAGGGAGGGGAGGAAGGGAAGGAAAGAATTTGAAACTCACAATTTTTAAAACTGAATGTTAAAATTTTTTGTTTACCTGTAATTGAGGAAAAAATTAAATTTAAAAAAAATTACAAAGGAGAAAAAAATCTGTAGAACCTTCCGTATGCAAATTATGAAGTTACAAGGGACTATACTTTGAAGAAAGCTATTAATTCTTAATATCTAACCAAAAGGGTTTATTATAAACTCTGCTTAACATAAATGTTTCTCTGCCCAAAATCGGTGACTTATTTGCAGTTTCTGTAAAAAATAAGTGCTATATGGATCCACTCCCATGTAGGGGCTTAATCTCTCACTGTGCTGCAATTCTAAATATAGCAATTATAATGATAGCCAGCATTTATATAGCAGCTACTGGGCCCCATGCTCAACACCTTACAATTATCTTATTGTATCCTCATAATAATCCTGTAAGGTAGGTCTTATTATAATTCTTATTTTACAATTAAGGAAACTGAGGCAAATACAAATTAAGTAACTCAAATCAATAGCAACTCAAGCCATGAGGTCAGTCACAGCAGTCAACTGAGTCACTGGCCACCCAGGACAGTGGGAGATAAGAAAGCAACTCACACTTATATTGTACTTTGCTGTCAGAAAAGCTTTCATAACAAACCCCGTGAAGGAGGTAATCTGCCTATTATCATTACCATTTCACAGATGAGAAAACTGAGACAGAAAAATTTTAAGTGATTTGACCAGGGTGAAACAGCTGGATTTGAACTCAGATCTCCTAACTCTAAGATTGATGCCATGCTACAACTCATATATTATATAGGATATTCAAATTGGAAGAACTTCTAGAACATAGAAAGTCAGAGTGAGAAGGGCCCTTAGAACACAGGATGTCAGAGCTGGGAGGAGCCTTAGAACACAGGATATCTCAAGATGGCGGAGTAGAAACAGCACTTCCAAGGTGCTCTGCCCCACACCACCTCCAAACAATGTGAAAGGGGAATCTGAACAACTTCTGGAGCCCCAGCACCCACAGAACGACACAGAGAAGCTAACCTTCTGCTGAGGACAGCCCAGTAGACCTGCAGGGAGTGGCCAGTCCAGTGCTCTGAGAGTGGGCAGCACAGACTGGGAACCAAGCCCAGGCCCGTGTGAGCCTCGGTTTTAGCCCCAGGGCAGCCGGGCCAGCAGCCAGCTGGAGGGACCCCAGAACACCAGCAGCTATGGCGATTCCAGAACTATAAGCACAGATATGCCTAAGACAAAGTGAGAGGTTAGTGCCCTATGGACTTTGGGACCAGTATTTGGGGAACGCGTCAGCTTCCTCCCCTGGGGGGCGAAAAGCTGCTGAAGAAACGCGGCACAGAAGCCATTTTGCAGCGTCAGTGGCAGCTCTAGCTCCTGGTCTGCAAACTGTAGGGAGATCCAGCAATCAGTCTGGGGGTTAATCGCTCTTGCTTTAAACTGCCTGGATCTGGATTGTGGTCTGGGGGGGAAGTTTGGGGTGGGTATCCAATTTGCCAGAGCGGGTGGAGGCTTTACAGAGGCCACCCAACCTGCGGAAGTTGTGAAGACCCCACGTTTGGGCGGAAGCTCCCCTGTCTGGTGGCAGAGTCCTACTGTGGCAACAAGCCCAAAAATCAAGGAATTAAGTGGCAACGTGCCTAGGCAAAAGAAACAAAATAAACAGAAAAATTCAACATTGGACTCCTATTTTAGGGGCAAAGAGGCTCAGGGCATGGAGGAGGACTGTGAGGTCAGAACTCCGGCACCAAAAGCCCCAAATGAAAGTACAAGCTGGCTACAGGCCATAGAGGACCTTAGGAAGCAGATAAGAGAAGTGGGGGGAAATTTGGGAAGAGAGATGAAAAAGATGCAAGAAAAGTATGAAATGACAGTCAACAGCCTGACTGAGGAAAATAACACCTTAAAAAATAGACTAACTCAAATGGCAAAAGAGGCTCAGAAAGGCAATGAGGAGAAGAATGCCTTAAAAAGTCGAATTTGCCAGATGGAAAAAGAATCTCAAAGGCTCACTGAGGAGATTCATTCCTTCAGAGTTAGACTGGAGCAAATGGAAGCTAGTGACTTTATGAGAAATCAAGATGCTGTTAAGCAGATCCAAACAAATGAAAGAATAGAAGGCAATGTGAAATATCTCATGGGAAAAACCACTGACCTGGAAAATAGATCCAGGAGAGATAATTTAAAAATTATTGGACTACCTGAAAGCCATGATCAAAGAAAGAACCTAGAAATCATCCTTAAAGAAATTCTCAAGGAAAATTGCCCTGATGTTTTAGACCCAGAGGGAGAAATAGAGGTTGAAAGAATCCACAGATCACCTCCTGAAAAAGATCCCAAAAAGAAAACTCCCAGGAATATTATAGCCAGATTCCAGAATTCCCAGATCAAGGAGAAAACACTACAAGCATCCAGGAAGAAACAATTTCAATAATGTGGAAACACAATCAGAATAGCACAGGACCTAGCAGCTTCTACACTGAGGGATCAAAGGGCATGGAATATGATATTCCAGAGGGCAAGGGAGCTGGGATTTAAGCCAAGGGTCACCTAGCCAGCAAAACTGAGTATCTTGTTTCAGGGGAAAATATGGTCATTCAGTGGAATAGAGGACTTTCAAGCATTCTTGAGGAAAAAACCAGAGTTGAATAGAAAATTTGACATTCAGACACAAGAAGCAAGAGATGCTTGAGAAGGTAATCAGGGAAAAGAAATCAAAAGGAACTTATCAAAGTTGAACTATTTACATTCCTACATGGAAAAACAATAACTGTGTCTGATGAAACCTTTCACATTATGAAAATAATTGAAGAAGGGTATATGGGCATATGTTTACAGGTATACATGGATAGAGGGCACAGGTAGAATTTGATGGGAAAGGATGATTCTTAAGGGGTGAAGTCGAGGTGAGAGAGGAAAGTGGCAAGAGGAGATGGGGAGAGACAGGGTAGGGTAAACTATCTCATGTAGAAGAGGCAAGGGGAAGTAGTTGCAGGGGAGGGGAAGAACAGGAAGGTAAAAAGGCAAAACCATATTCTCACTGAAGTTGGCTCAAGGAGAGAATCACATACATACTAAATGGGATATCTCACCCTGCAGGAGAGTAGAGGAAAGGAGGATGAGAGGGGGGAGGATGGAGGGGAGGGCATTCTGGGGGGAGGGGAGGTTGGAAGTACCCACTTTTGAAGAGGGACAGGATCAAAGTATGGAATGGACCAGGTGGGAGGTGAGATGGGTGAGAGGGAAATATAAGCAGTCTTTTACAATATATCTACTATGGTAATGTTTTGCATGGCTATACATGTACAACACTTACTGAATTGCTTATCTTCTCAGAGGGAGTGGATGACAAGGGAGGAAGGGAATGGATCTGAAAACTGAAGTTTTAAAATTAAATGTTTCATAAGATGTTCAGGCATTGGGGCTCAGAGATTCACCTTGCCCTAATGGCAAAGTCGAAGGGGATATGGGAGAAGATATGGGAGAGAGCAGACAGGATGAGGGGATATCTAGTGGGACTGCTATTCTGGGGTGGTGGGTAGGGAAAAAATGGGGGAAAATTGTAACTCAAAATTTGGTGGAAATGGATTATGTAAACCAGAAGTTAATAAAGCATTTGTTTAATTAAAAAATATTAATGCAATAAAAAAAAGAACACAGGATGTTAAAGCTGGGAGGGGCCTTAGAACTCAGAATGTCAGAGCTGGGAGGAGCCTTAGAACACAGGATGTCAGAGTTGGGAGGGACCTTAGAACCCAGGATGTCAGAGCTGGGAGGGGCCTTAAAACACAGTGTCAGAGCTGAGAGGACCATTATAATACAAAATGCTAAGCTAAGAACATAGCCATACATTTGCAAATCTATAGGATAATAAAAAAAAAAAAGATTGATGTAGTTGGAAAGAACCTTAGTAACCATCTAGTCCAAATCCCTGCCTGTAACAGATTAGGCACCTGAAACCTAATATACAGGAATATGCAGAAGCCAGCTTATACCAGCTATCAAGAACCAACTGCAAAATTTTCAGTGTGAGCCCTGATAACTTAGAAACCAGCAAATGCTATACATTGGAGTTT
Organism: Gymnobelideus leadbeateri; assembly: GCA_011680675.1. Classification (NCBI taxonomy): domain Eukaryota; kingdom Metazoa; phylum Chordata; class Mammalia; order Diprotodontia; family Petauridae; genus Gymnobelideus; species Gymnobelideus leadbeateri. The sequence goes on along the minus strand of WOXC01007236.1, from coordinate 803,397 downwards.
TATTTAGCATTTTGTTGATTGTCTAGACTTAAGAAAATGGTGGAGAAAATGTAAATACAGCAAATTAAATTTAAAAGTGTATTGTGTCAAGGCAGGTAGGTGGCGCAGTGAATAAAGCACTGGCCCTGGAGTCCGGAGAACCTGCGTTCAAATTTGGATTTAGACACTTGACACACTAGCTATGTGACCTTGGTGGGCAAGTCACTTAACCCCAATTTCCCTGCCTTCCCCCCTCAAAAAAAGCAAAAAAAATTGTAGCTTGGATTTGAACTCAGATCTCCTAACTCTAAGATTGATGCCATGCTACAACTCATATGTTATATAGGATATTCAAATTGGAAGAACTTTTAGAACAAAGAATGTCAGAGAGAAGGACCCTTAGAACCCAGGATGTCAGAGCTAGAAGGGCCCTTAGAACCCAGGATGTCAGAGCTAGAAGGGCCCTTAGAACCCAGGATGTCAGAGCTGGGAGGGTCCTTAGAACACAGGATGTCAGAGCTGGGAGGGTCCTTAGAACACGGGATGTCAGAGCTTTTGGAAAAACCAGCTATTAAACATTTACCAGCACATCCCTGGATACAGAAGATGTGAAACAAAAGAGTCAGACCGGACAATCTTTATGAACCTTTCCACCTTTGATACTCTGTATTCCAACGTAGCTCCCCATTCTGGAGCCCCCTTTCAGTCCTGCCATTCTAGGCTTTCCCATTCTGGGCTGTTCTAAAGGCCCTTCTGTCACTGACTTTCTATGATGCCTGGAGTTCACAATTTAGTTGTGGAGAACCACTCACATGAAAAGAAAATCACCCTGCTATTATGTGTGCTAAGTGACCAATGAGCAATACAGACAATAAGGTTACAGGAGTTTAGAAAATGCTTCCCGGATGAAATGGACCTTGAAGGATGGGGAACATTCAAATAGTCATTTACTGCTCAGTATCCTAACCTATGGCGCAAGAAGGAGATTTTAGTTCCTGCCTCAGGAAGTTCAGGCTGAGGAAAAAGGGGGGGGGAATGGTAAGGATGGCTGATCTGCGCTCTAGGTATAAAGGCTACAGAGATCATGGAAAGGAGGAGGAGGAAGAGGAGGAAGAAGAGGAAGAGCAGGAGGAAGAGGGAAGGAGGAAGAAGAAGGAGGAGGAGGGAGAGGAGGAGGAGGAAGAAGAGGAGCAGAGCTTCTCACATATACAATATATCTTTTCAGCTTCCAGAGCACTTTTTACCATTATTATCTCATTTGGTACTTACAATAGAACAGCTCTGTATTAGTATGACTTGGGTAAATGATTCTTCCTTAGGGCTTCAATTTCCTCATTTGTAAAAGGGGAAAGCTGGACTAGAAGCCTTCTAAGCTCCAGATTCTATAAATAAGAAAGCAACGATCTAATTCATACTAATGAGTGATTAGCTATTTTTAACCCTTTTTGACAGATCTGCATTTTAACATTGAAGCCTTTTGGTCCAAACGATTCCCTACTGCATAGAATTTCTGGGCTGGTGACCTTCTTAAATGAAAATCTTTATGCTATTGGAGAAGGCAGGGCACACAAGGAGGAGAGACATAGCAACTCTCATAGACTCTCATACTGACTCATATAGGCATGACTTCGAGTCAGGAGATCTGGATTCAAATCCTGGTTCCTGTACAAATATAAGCAAATTCTTCACCTCTCTGAGCTTCTTGCATGGAAAATGTGGGTGGCACTCACAGTGTCAGCAATAATCCACATTAATATGGTATTTTATGCACTTATTACTATTATCGTTCCTGAGAAGAAACATAGCATAGTGAATAGAGGGCCAGACCCTGATCCAAGAAGCCAATACTGGATGTACAGCCCTGGAAAGGTCGTTTAACCTTTCGGTGATCTTGGCAACTCTCTAAGACAATAAGGTGCCAACTTGTTAGCAGAAGGCTCCTTACATGGGAATTCTCTGGACCAGTGAAATCACAGATCGGATTTCTGTGAATCACAGGGCTGTTGTAAGTATAAGGTATTTCTCTTGGTTCAGAAATATACTCTGAGTGGCTAGAGAGGCAATACCTGGAAATTCCAGGGAACCCTTCCCTTTACTCCACAGTGTCCACAGAAGCATCTCATATTATGGTTCTACTCTGAGGATGTGGATGGCCCCAAGAAGGAAAGCCAATTTGAGGTTGATGGGCAGGCAGCACCTCCTACATTCTGGTGAGTGCTGCTGCAATCCTTTGGAGAGGATCTAGCCCTATGATGCTCCCCTGAGGTCACAGACTCCTCCCTCCCCCAGGTAGTGATATACACCTAAGTCTATTAGATCAACAGCCTCCTTGTAACTGGACCCACACCAGAGTCAAAGCCCTTTTGATCCCCCATATCATGGCTTTTACCTCCTTGTCTTTCTACTTTCTGGAACCTCATGTGCTACATTCTCTTCTCTCTCCAAGAGGTAAGCTCTGCCCAAGAACTTCCTTTGTCTCCATAGAAAGCTGGATCTAAGGACTCAAACTTGGACTTTGCTAGAAATAACTCCCCAAGGCCCAGGACATCCCAACACCACCTTCTCTCCCTAAGAAGGTAGAATTCCGGGACCAAGAGCTGCCCATGAGCTCTTGGGTCCTCCTTCTTCTTTCATAGAAGGCTGGATTCTGGAACTCTTGATGCTGGAGCATCCTTGCAAGAAGCTCTCAGCACTCCTTCAGAAGCTGGGGATCAAGAGCTCCCCCCTCTGGTCTGTGTTTGCATCTCCATGGCTACTCCCAGGTGGAGAGCAGGGATATCTCAGTACTGTCTCTTCTGGACTGGGAGCAGGTGCTCTGGCCACAGCATTCCATCACTCCTGCAGCCAGCTCTTAGGCACTGGGTCTAGGGAGGTTCCCTTCTGAATTGTCTCAGGAATGAGCATGTGTTTTGCCCCAAGGCAGTCATTAACAGCTCCTGGGAGGTGTATAGACAGTGCAGGAGACTTAGAGTTAGGAAGAAGAGGGTCTGAATTCTAGTCAATCACTTACTAGAGATACGGTCCTGGGCAATTGATTTCATCTCTCTGGTTGTCCATTTTTTCAACTATAAAATGAAAGGGTTGGACTAGATGATCTCTAAGCCCCTTTCCAGCTTGAAATCTACCCCTATGACCCATAGCTCTGCTCTCCCCCACAAAAGAAAAAAAAAGAAAAAGGGGGGGAGAAGAAGAATACAGCAACTCTCTTTTGCACCCCAGCATGAAGGGAGGGCTTCTCCTGTGGTGTCTATCCCATAGGAATCCAACTCAGCAAGTGTATCCCCAACCACTGAGACCCTTCCTTTTTTTGCTTTTTGGAGAAGGGAAGGCAGGGTAAGTGCCTTGCTCAAGGTCACACGGCTAGTAAGTGTTAAGTATCTGAGGCCAGATTTTAACTCAGGTCCTCCTGACATCAGGGCCAGTGCTCTATTCACTGCACCACCTAGCCACCCCAAGACCCTTCCTTTGAGAGATACCAAAGAGTATGGCTATGACTTTCCATAGGAAATGTCCCAAACAATGTCTAACTTTCCTGTAAACTCACTTAGATGATTAGAAAACTCTCTTTATTAGAACCTTATCAGAGGGGGGCAGAGTCAAGATGACAGAGTAGAAACAGGACTTCTGAGGGGCTCCAGCTCCCACCTCCTCCAATTCATGTAAAAGGTGACCCTAAAGAAAGTTTGGAGCTATAGAACCCACAAAATGACATAGAGAAGCTAACCTCCCACTGAGGACAACCCAGCAGGCCAGCAGGAAGTGGCCAGCACAGTGCTCTGGGAGCCGAGCCCAGCCCCATGGAAGCAGGAGGTTTTAGCCTCAGGGTGGGCATGATCAGCCACCAGCTGGAGGGACTTCAGATCACCAACAGCTGTGGATGTTTCCAGAATTATCAACACATAGGTGCCAAGGACAAAGTGAGAGGTCAGTGCAGTGTGGACTTTGGAACCTGGGAATTTGGGAGTGCAATCCAGCCTTTGCCCCTGGGGCAAGAAGTGGCTGAGTCACCCTGGCCATGCAACCACCCATCTAGTGTCTGCTTCAGAGCTCCTGGTCTGCAGATTGTAGGAGGACAAAGCCACCAATCTGAGGGGTATTCAAGCTTGCTTTAACTTGCTTGGATGTAGATTTTGATCTAGGGTGGAGGTCCTGGAGTGTGCAACCAGATTGCCAGAGCATGTGGAGGCTTCAGAGAGGGCACCCAACTAATATCTTTGGCAGCTGAAAAAATCCCAGCAATTGGTATGAAGCTCCCCTGTGTGGTAGCAGAGTCCTACTATGGCAAAAGCCCAAAAGTCAAGTAATTGAGTGGCAAAATGAGCAAACAAGGGAAGCAAAGCAAGCAGAGCAACCCAACTTTACACACCTATTTTGGGGACAAAAAGGAACAGGAGGAAGACAGTGAAGTCAGAACTTCTGCACCAAAAGCTTCCAAGAAAAAGACAAGCTGGTTACAGGGCATAGTGGAGATTTAAAAGGATTTTGAAAACCAAATAAGAGAAGTGGAAGAAAAATTGGGAAGAGAAATGAGAAGAATGCAGAAAAAGTATGAAATGAGAGTCAACAACCTGACTGAAGAAAATAGCACCTTAAAAAATAGACTAACTCAAATGGCAAAAGAGGCTCAAAAAGGCAATGAGGAGAAGAAGGCCTTAAAACGACGAATTTGCCAGATGGAAAAAGAATCTCAAAAGCTCACTGAGGAGATTCATTCCTTCAGAATTAGATTGGAACAAATGGAAGCTAGTGACTTTATGAGAAATCAAGATACTATTAAACAGATCCAAACAAATGAAAAAATAGAAGGCAATGTGAAATATCTCATTGGGAAAACCACTGACCTGGAAAATAGATCTAGGAGAGATCATTTAAAAATTATTGGACTACCTGAAAACCTTATCAGAGAAAAAGGTCAGCTAGATGGTGCAATGGATAGAGTTCCAGGTCTGGAGCCAGGAAGACCTGAGTTCAAATTTGGCCTCACGTACTTAATAGCTGTGTGACCCTGGGCAAGTCATTTAACCCTGTTTGCTTCAGTTTCCTCATCTATAAAATGAGCTGGAGGAGGAAATGGCAAATTTTACCAAGAAAACCCCAGATGGAGTCATGAAGAGTTAAATATGACTGAAATAGCTGAATACCACCACCAAAGGCACCCTAAACTACTATAGGAATCAAGGAAAAGGGTCTTTATTAGCATTGCTATTATTTATGGGGGCTACTAGGTAAGCTGATTAATACCCTTCCACCTAAAAATCTGCTCCTTGGGCTCAGGTCTCCCAATTTGACCCTACATTTTACAGTTTTTTTCCCTTGTCTTCATTTTCAAAGTCTCCAAACAATCCCCAGTACTAGAGTGGGGGAATCAAGGCAATCCAGGGGCAATTATATTTGTGCATGACTCCTTTGTAAGCTTCGAGTCTATAAGTTGAAGTTTGCCTGATTCATAGGACTGGTCTTTGGCCTTCGAGTCAGAAATCTAGCTCTAGTCTGGCCTCTCCCAATGAATTTGGTGTGTGACCTGGGACAAGTCACTTCCCTTGGTCTCAGTTTTTTCATCTGTAAAATGGTAGGCCTGAACTAGGACTCTCTGATTGAAATATGGCTCCCCTTGCTTCCTGAAACAGGAATTAGTTTTCCCTAAAAGGCAACAAAGCTGTCCCCAGGACCTGTTTGACCCCTGCCTCCCTTGATGCTGATTGCTAGTCACCTAAGGTCATGAAAGGTCCCACACCCTCCTTAGACATGGCATTTGTCTGAAGAGCACACAAATCACCATGCTCTTCCTTGCTGACTAAAAGAGACTCAGTACCATGATATTCCTGTTGTATACCTTTGCTTTGTTGGGGCAAAGTAAACCTGGATTTGTTAACTGTTCAATGATTTTCAAATGCCTCATTTTATCCCTAGACTAACAGAATACTGGTATTAGATATATTCCTAATAGACACTAAAGTTTCTTCCAACTCTCACATTCTAAATTTTTATATTCTCTGTTCTAAGTTTCCTCTCAACTCTGACATTCTATGTTCTAAGGGCCCTCCCAGCTCTGACATCCTGTGTTCTAAGTCTCCTGCCAACTCTGATATTCTGGGTTCTCAGATTCTCCCAACTCTGCCATTCTGGGTTTTAAGGCTCTCCCAGGTCTGACATTCTATGTTCTAATGACCCTCCCAGGCCTGACACTCTATTTCTGGCTCTAACATCCTCTAATTCTATGACTATAAGAGTGTTCTGATTCTGTTCTTTAATATGAGAACCTGATGGACTCAGACAGTTACTACAGGGGGCTAGAAAGAAGGGGGAGATGTGTCAGTGCTCCAGGGCACAGTGGAGACCCACCCAGCTTCAGGAGCAGTCCACCTCCCTGTTAACCTACATCATTCCCGCCTCTAATTTGAGCCCCCCCTCGCCCCTGCATTTCTGCTACAAAGACCAACCACACGGGCCTCATTTAGCTGACGGCTTCTCTAACTTCATTATCAAAAGGCCTGGCTCCTCATTAGAATGACTTTCTTTCTCTACCATCCCAGGCGACTGGGGAAAGGGTCAGCTGCACTCATGAAATTCTCAGACCTCGAAGGGTTTAAATTTCCATGTTTTTTCCTGTGTTGGAGCCATCAGAAAATGATGAATAAAAGATGAAAATTGGGGAGCTCCTCTGGCGTCCAGAGAAATGTGCTGAGCATTCAGAGCGGGAAGATTAGAGACAAACACTCCTCTCTGAATCCCCCCAAAAAGCCCCATCAAACTTCAAACAGAGAATAAACAAAATTGCTCTCCTCTGGCTTGGAAACAGCCAGAACCCAGAGGGGGAGATGAAAGGGCTGGACATGGGGCAGGAACTGAGGCCAATGGGAGAGTAAGGGGATGGTCAGGAAGCTCACTATGACCTTGGGAAAACAATAAGCATAATTAACGTTTTATACAGCTCTAACATGTGAGGCATGGTGCAAAACACTGAACAACTCTTATCTGGTCTCTACAACAAGGTGTGATTATTATACCCATTTTACAGAGAAGGAAACTGAGGGAAACAGAGATTAAGTGACTTGCCCCAGGGCAGCATAGCTGGTGGCTGAGGCAGGTTTTGAACTCAGGTCTTCCTGATTCCAGGCCCAGCACTAACCACTGTACCACCTGCCCTAGTATCTTACCAGTAAAATGAAAGATTTGGATCAGATCACTACCAAGGTCACATTTTATGTTTTGAGTCTGTCTCATCTCCGATAGGCTGTGTTCTAAATGCCCTTCCAGTCCTGACATTCTCTTTTGTTCTAAGTTCCCTTCTAATTTTGATGTTCTTATGTTCTATGGCCCCTCTCTTTCAGTTCTCACATTCTATGTTCTATTTTCTTTCCAGCTCTCACATTTTGTGCTCTCATTTCCCTTCTGTCTCTGATAATCTTTGTTCTAACACCCATCCCATCTCTGCAGATCTGTATTCAAAGGCCCCTCCCAGCTCTGGAGATTTTAGTAAGATGCAAGCTTAATGTAAGTCAACAATGTGATACAATAGTCAAAGCATCTAATGCATTCAGAAGAAAGATGATGCTATGAGAGAAAAGGAGGTCAGAGTCCAGCTGGGTCTTCCCTGGCCAGATCACATCTTCAATACTGCATTCTGTTCTTGGTGCCACAGTCCCACTCTTAGGAGGGAGACGAATAAACTAAATAGAATCCAGAAGAAAGCCATCAAAATGGAGCCCATGTCATATGAGAACCAGCAAAGCCAATCCTATGAGACAGGATACCTGGGGGTGGTCATGCTGGGTCACAACACAGTCCTCTGGGGAGATTGGATAATTGTCACTAAACATCTGAAAGGTGGGCATGAGGGAGAAGGACTTTACTTTTGCCATTTGGCCCCATGGGCAGAACTGGGAGCAATAGCTGGAAACTTCAAAGAAGTTGATTTAGGTTTGATATCAGGGAAAGTTTCCTAACAACTGGAGAGGTCCACAAGTGACTTGAGAAGTTATGTCTCTCTCAACTGGAGAGACACTCCTAACTTCTTCAAGCAGAAGGTTAGTGACCCATGTTGGAGTAAGTCTGGGGGGGGGGTGTAGGTTACACTAGAGGACACTGAGGCACCTCCTGATAAAAACCCTGTGATTCTGTGCATGTGGGGGTAGGACCAATGCCAGAGGTACCTCATAAAAGGCTCTTCTCATTTGTTCCTCATCCTTTTTTACAATAACCATGGATTGATACCATGGAGTTGTGGTTTTGCCACATTAGCTAGCATAGAATGTCAATGCTTAGAAGGACCTAAGGACATAGAAAGTCAGAGCTGGAAAGAACCTTAGAACATAGAATGTTAGAGCTGGGAAGGACCTTAAAAAAAAGAATATGAGAGCCAGAAGGGCCCTTAAGAGATGGAATTTTAGAATTTGAAGGGATGCTAGAGCATAAGATGTAAAAACTGAAAGGGACCTTAGAATGAAAAATGTCATATCTGGAAGAGACCTAGAACACAGAACTCAGAGCTGGGAGGAAACTTAGAATATAGAATTTTAGGACTGGAAGGTAATCTAGAGCATAAGATATCAGAACTGAAAGGGACCATAGAAAATAAAACATTATATCTGTAAGGGACATTAGAAAAGAATTTCAGACCTGGGAGAGACCTTGGAACATAGAATATTAAAGCTGGAGTCCTTGGAGGTGATCTAGTACATGCCACTAATTTTTCAGAAGAAGAAATTGAGCTCAGAAAGGCAGAAGAAACTTTCCCCCAAAATTACGAAGTGTATTAGTGATAGAGTGAGAACTCGAATTCTGGTCTCCTGACTATAGAGTTTATTCTTTCCACTTCACCTCACAGTCCAGAGAATATGACATAAGATTATCACTAAGGTTTCATTTACTTATGAAAACAATCATCCACCTCAGAGAAATTTGAGATATCTTTATAACCAAGACCCTTTCTTAGACCTCAAGGGTTGAACTCTAAGGAGCCACGACTTTCCATGGGGATTGTCCTGGACTGCCAGCGACTGGGCACCGAAGGAGCTATCCTTGGTACCAAAATCACACCACCCAAGTCCATTGAAAAAATTTGAAGACTACCCTGTAAGATTCTGCCAGACAGCAAGACAGCTCACCTCCCTCCCGTCTTTGCAAAGGTAGAGGACTGAGGATTAAGCAAACTACATATATGGCCACACTTGGCTGATATCTTGGTTAGTTTCAACAAATTGCTTCTCTTTCTCTCCCTCCCTCTCTTCCTCCTTCCCTCCCTCCCTTCCATTCTCTCTCTCAAAGATGGCTAGCTGGATGAGCAAGAGGGAGGCATATTTTGGAAAACGAAGGTGATTTAAAAGCAAAATAAATGAATGACTACACTTTAAAAAAATCTCTACCTCTCACTGAAACTCCTGTTACTACTTTGAAAGAGGAAAGTTGGCATAGTGGATAGAGAAATAGAATTGGAGTCAGGGGAGGGTTCAAATCCTGCCTTTGACATTTACTAGTGAGAACATGGGGAAATCATTCACACTCTATAAGCTTCAGTTTCTTCATTTATAAATTGGCAGTAATAATGCCTGTAATATTTACCTCACAGTTATGATTAGGTTCAAATGCGATTATGCATATAAAAGACTTTAAAACTTCAAAGTACCATACAGATTTCAATTATTTATTTTTACTCTGTGAACCTTCTCCTGTCCATAACTAAACCGGCTTCAGACTTTTAGGATGATCTCCTTTAAGTTCCCTGAGACATAACTCCTAGGACTCATGAGGAATCAGAGCCAGGAGGGATCTTAATGTTTAATATGGGAATGTCACTGTGGGCTTAGGGAAGATTGATCTAATGGTGTTTCAGCAGCTGACTGGGGCAGCTAGGTGGCTCAGTGGATAGAGAGACAGACCTGGAGTCAAGAAGACCTGAGTTCAAATCCAGCCTTAGCCACTTGGTAGCTGTGTGACCCTGGGCAAGTCACTTAACCCTGTTTACCTCAGTTTCCTCATCTGCAAAATGATCTGGAAAAGAAAATGGCAAACCACTGCAGTATCTTTGCCAAGAGAAACCCAAATGGGGTCATGGAGAGTCAGACACAACTGAAACAAATAAATATCAGCAGCAACAAGCAGCTGACTGACTGCTCTGGATTGGGAAGGATGACTGGGGCCCCGCCCAGTCATGGATGACAGGGTCCAGTAAGTATAGGACGGCAAAGTGAGATAGGGAAGGGGCAAGGTGGGGCGGAGCAGGAAAAGGGTGCATATGGAAGGTGAGGGAGATTGAGAAAAGGGTTCTAGGTAGGGAATAGGGAAACTTGCTTGGCAGTCAAGTTGCCAGAAAGGAGGCATAAATGAGTCAGTAGTATGTAGCGGCCAAGCAGAATGAACCCTAATATGATCTTGGTCAGCACTGAGAGGGGCATAGCTTCCAGAAATGAGGAGGTGAGCTGATAGTTCCTTTGTCTTCTGCCGTGGTCAGACTGCATATGGAGGAATGTTACGTTCAGTTCTAGGTATCAGAGTTTTAAAAGGTCCTGGAATTCACATCATGTGATACTCCGTTGAAAAAAAGGAAGTATGTTTAGCCTAGAGAAAGTGGGTGGTTAGGATTTGATAGCTGCTTTAAGTATTTGAAAGGGTTGCCTAGGAGAAGAAGGAATAAACTTCTTTAGTTTGGTCCCAAGGGGAAGAACTAGGAATAATGGATAGAAGTGGCAAAGAGAACAATTTAGATTCGCTATAAGGAGACACTTCCTGACGCTGGCTTGGAAGGTCTTCAAACAGAGGGTGGATGATTACTTGTCAGGTGCATTATAGTGGAGATTCATTGTGTGTATGGCTTGGATTAGATAATGGTTGCTGAAATACCTCCCAGTTCTCCCATTCTGTGATTCATTGGATGAGGTTAATTATGGAAAAAAGAGAAAGAGGCAGAGTGGTTCTAGGTAAGCATCAAATTGGGAGTCAAGAGTCCCAGATTCTATTTTTGGCATTACCATAAACACAATGTATGACCTTGGTCAAATAACTTCCCCTCTCTAGACCTCAGTTTCATAATCTGTAAAATGAAGGAGATGGATTAGATTCTTTCTCAAATCCCTTTGACACTACATTCTAAGATCCCTCTTGGCTCTGATATTCTGTGTCCTAACATCCCTTCCCATTCTAACAACTTGTATTCTAAGGTCCCTTGTAGATCTGATACTCTGTTCTAAAGACCTTTCTAGCTCAAACATTCTATGATCCTATAACTCTGTTTGGACTTGAAATCAAATCTGCCACCATGAAATTCCTCAAATGTCCTTCTCCCAGCCTTTGAGCTCTATCAGTTCAGTCTCCCTTTCTCATCTCCTCCTTTCCCTCTACTCTGCCCTGCCCTTACATCTCCTGTCTTTTCTTTGGCTTTTTCCCCATCCCTCCCCCTCTGCTCATTTTTTTTTGTTTTATTTTGTTTAAGGGATACATGAAAAATGGATGAGGTGCCCCAGCCCAGTGCATGGATTCTGATTCGATTAGTGCTGATGTTTCTTTCATGAGAGATGGGATCTCTCCTCAGGGCTCTCACCTGCAGAAGCCCAGTTCAGTCACGGAAGCTGTTGGATGAATTGCCTCTGCGTTCATATCTCTTCTCACCACTCCCCCGCCACCACTCCCATCTCAGCTCAGCAAGGCTGTGCTGTTTTGTGCTCCTTTCCAGCCCTACTACTCCCAGATGATGCCCCTCTCCTTTCTTCTTCCTACCAATAGCTTCATGTCCTGGAATTCCCTAAGGCCAGCTCCTGGAGGATTGGAGCAAGAGCCTCAGCTTTACACTGTTTTACTTTACTTTAGATCATACACTGTTGAATGTTAGTGACTTTAGAAAATAGAATGTCAGATTTGAAAGTGGCCTCAGAATATAGAATAATGGAGCTGGAGAGGAACTTTAGAACACAGAATGCCAGAGCTGGAAAGAACAGTCCAGTGCCCTTGTTTTAGAGGTCAAGGAACTAAGACCCAGGGAAGGGAAATGACTTTGGCTCAATATCAGAGGTGGAATGGACCTCAGAAAGCAATCAGTCTAAACTCCAAGGACTGACTATCTTGCCTTAGCTTGAAGATCTCTAGCATCTAGGTGGCACAGTGGATGGATTCCCAGGACTGAAGTCAGAAAGACTCATCTTTCTGAGTTCAAATATAGCCTTAGACACCTACTAGCTATGTGACTTTGGGCAAGTCACTTTATTCTGTTTGCCTCAGTAACCTCAGCTGTAAAATGAGCTGGAGAAGGAAATAGCAAACTACTCCAGTATCTGTGCCAAGAAATCCCCAAATAGAGTCATGAAAAGTTGAAAATGACTGAACAACAACAAAAACAAAAAAGAGCCCATACCTCCTAGGGCAGTTCACTCTACCTGTGGATGGCTCTAATGATTAGAAAAAGCATGTGTGGGGTGACTGATGATCCCTTGTGTTTCTTTTCACAAACAATAGCAAAGCCAGGACTGTGATTCCACAGTCTTGACTCACAGTCCATGGTTCTTTGGCCAGCACCACAATATCCTTTTTTATATCTGTTTTCCCTCTCCCTTCCAAGCTGTCCCTGCTCTTCTGCTGTCATAAGTTCAAGATTCAGGCTCCTTTTCCTGCCTTCGGAGTGCCAAAGACCCTGCTTGCCTCTCTACTACAGATGTAAGCTCTAGTTATTAACCTGAAAAATTATCTCAGAGGTATTATAATAACACCAACAACAATAACCCATTTATTATAGCATGTCACTGTTTCCAAAGTATTTTCCTCATAACTTCCCCGAGAAAGTTAGCAATGTAAAGATAACTACATCCATTTTCCAGGTGAATCAACAAAGCCTCACCAGAAGAATATGACTTGTCCTGGGTCATACAGCTAGTGAATGGTCAAGCTGATGCTCAAACCCCTTTCTTGGCTCCAAGCCAGGGTTTTCCCCACCACAGCCCAGGTACACACAGAGAGGGACTTTTTCAAGAGTGGAGGGAGAAGATGGGATGATGTCAGTAACAGTTTGAAGGCATAAACAAGCATGGTTTGCTTGAGCTAGCAAGGAGATCAATCTGCATAGGTCAGGGAGTTTGTTCGGAGAAACAAAGGCAGATGGGGTGAGAGATATAGATTAAGGTTGAACTATGGAAGGACTTAAGTAAGGTTGAGGATTTTGAACATAATGCAAAGGAGAGAGACATTGGTTGAGAGTGAGGGGCACATGGGTTTAAGTCCTGATTTTGCCACTTGTTACCTATGTGATCTTGGACCTCAAGTTTCCTCATAGGTATCGACTTTTTCCCTGTAGGAAGAGGGGAACCATGGAAGAGATTTGAGCAAGGAAATACCCATCTTTGGAAGGTGGCTGGTAAAAAAATGTAGGTCAGAGTGGAACAGGGAGGACAGGAGGATGATGGGGAGGGCAAGCAGCCCAGTTTGGCAGGGATAAGGGAGCTTATCAAGATATGGCTTGTAAGGTGCCAGACCACAGAGGCCTTGAATGCCAGCATGATAGAATCCTAGGATTTATAATTGAGAGGGACTTGAGAAATCACCTGGTCTGCCCACTTCATTTTCACAGATGAAACAAGAAAGGCCCAGCCAGGGGAAGTGATTTTGTCCAAGGTCATACAATTACATCCTCTGACTCCAAATCGAAGGCTTGTTCACTCACTCCACTAAGCTGCCTTCTCAGCTTTATACTTTATCTTGTGCAAAGCAAGCCACAAAGGCCTTTGACCAGGGAAGTCACACAATTATAGCAATTCAGTAGGAAATTGCCCACGTGACACAGGGTATGTTACAGAGGAAAAAGACCTGAAGATACAAGTTCCATTAGGAGCATGTTAAAATCCATCTTAAAGCATCAGTTAAATGCCTACTGTGTACAAGAAAGGCCCCAGGAGGATACACAATAAAAATGGCACAATCCTTGCCCCCCTCCCCAGGAGGTTCCAGTTGACAATAATGCAAGCAAGAGGTGGTGGGGGCATCCCTGGAACAGAAACCTCCCCAACAGAGGTGGAGAGAGGAGGCTACAGCAGCTGGAGATGCGGACTATCGAGGGCGCTGGGAGGCAACTTCGGGTCCGCCCTTGATGTCACATCATGTATGGCCCTTCCTCTGCTCGCTCCAGTGGACCAGCCACAAAGGCCCGAGCCTTCCCAAGCCTGCTCTGACACGGAAGCCGCCCCAGGCTGAGCCTTCTCCCCGCCCCCAGCCCTGCGTGCCAGAGAAGCCCAGCAGCTGTTGGCATATGTTTCACTGGGCCTGCGGTGAGGCTACAGAGGGCAGGGGAGGGAGGGGGAGTGTCGGGAGATGATCCCGGAGCCCAGGGGACCTCCTGACACGCTATCCCTTTCTCACGGAGGGTGTTCTCTGGGCGCTTGTTGGCACGATGCAGAGACAAACAGCCTGAGGCCCCTCCCAGCCCCTGACATCCCCACTCCTAGGAAAGCCTCAGCCAGCCCCTCTGCAGGTTCAGGGAGCACGGGCCAGGGCTGGCAAGCCGGGGCGGGCCCAAGGGCTGCTGGTATCACTGTTCCTGCCTCTCCCTATGGTTGTCACAGCATCTGTCTCACTGCTCTCTCCTCTCTGCCTCTCACTTCTTCTGTCTAGTCTCACCTGGAATCAGAGGACCTGAGTTTGAATCCTGGCTCTGCCACCTACCACCTGTGTTACCCTAGGCAAGTAGGTTAGCCTCTCTGGGCCTCAGTTTTCTCATCTGTTAAATGAGGGGGATGGACTAAGTGGCCTCATAGGCCCCTTTCCAAGTCTAGATTTGTGATCTTGTTACCTTCTTGAATGAAACGCTCCCCCAGTTCTTAAATTCGGTTCTAAAGTTTCTTCTGAGTCTGACATTCTGTGTTCTAAGGTTTCCCCAGCTTTTAACTTCTCAGTTCTAAGGTCTCTTCTGCCTCTATAATTTTTGAATCACCAGATTGTAAGGTTCTACGAGACAGGGTTCTATGTCAAGTGTCTCCAGTGGGGAGCGGCCAATAGCCAGAGGAGACTCACTGTAGAGTTTCTGGGGAGGCTCCTACAAAGCCCCATAGACAAATCGCAAAGGGCAGATGGGTGAGGCCTGGAGGATTCTCTGCCCCAGGCAAGGAGAGACAAGTTTCCAGCTCTGTTCCCCAGTGCCATCTGCTGTCTGTGAATTATCTCTGCCCAAGGTGCCTCGGCCTATGCCAGGTCAGTGGCCTGAGTAAGAGGAGCTAAAGCATCGGGATGGATGGAGGTTCCCATACCACCCTCGGGTGGCATTTCTGAGACCCATGACATTAATGGCCTTGAGCCACCAGACTGTCTAAGCCTTTTCAGATCTATTCTCTCATCTGGTCTCCACCAAAGCTCCACAGGAAAGGATGGGCAGGAATTAGTATCCTCTATTGATGGACATGAGTAATGAGGCTGAGCCAGGGTGAGAGGCCTGACCGGGTCACATAGCGAGTCAGCTGTAGAGGCTGGAATAGGCTCCAGGTCCCAGGGCCCCTGGCTTGCTCTGCAGGGGATGAAACACCAACCTCTGCACCAACATAGTAAGCTATGTCTTGTCAAAGGCAGCAGAGTATGTTGGATAGAGAGCTGACCTTGGACCAGGGTTCAAGTCTTTCCTCTAATACACCCTGGCTACATGACCTTGGGTAAGCCACTTAACTTGCTCTCAATGCTCTGGGTGGCCCTCTAAGATTATAAATCACAGAGAGAGTGCTAACCTGTGCTGGCACAGGGAGTTTCCTCACCTGAGAGTCCCCTATACTAATGAAATCACAGGATCAGTCCCTATTTCTATTATAGCATCATAGAATCTTAAAACATGGTGACATTCAGGAGGGCAACTGGGCCTCCTGGCACAATCTGACTGCCTGGATCTCTAGAGGAGAGGCAGGGAAAGGCACCACCCCCACCCCCACCCCAGAGGGAGCAGCACCAATCAGTCCAGCCCATGTCTGTGCAAGGAGAGAGCACAAGACAGCTGGTTTTCTCCAAGGGGCTGGGAGCTGAGATCAGTCAGTCCGTGTGCTCTGAAGCCGAAAGGACACCTTGATAAGGGATTTTCTATTGTCAGGAAAATGTAGATCTTCTCCTCCCCCTCCCTATCCTAGGGGAGCTCCTGATGGATTTCTGACACCAAAGGGCCCTAAATCAAGGCTACCACAGCCAGGGCCCAGCCCTGGTATATAGGGACTCAACTGCTGAGAACAGAATCATAGGTTGGTGATATTGAAAAAGAACTTATTTAGATGAGAGAATGTCAAGGCTGAGAGGGCCTTTAGCATAGAAAATGTTGGGGCGGCTAGGTGGCGCAGTGAGTAAGAGCGCCGGCCTTGGAGTTGGGATGACCCAAGATCAAATCCGGCCTCAGAAAATGAGCACCCACACATAAATCATGACTAGCCGTGTAACCTTGAGCAAGTTACTTAACCCCAATTGCTTTAAAAAAAAAAAAAAAAAGAAAAAGAAAAGAAAATGTCAGAACTGGGGAGGAGCTTAAAACACAAAACCTAAGAGTTGGGAAGGAACTTAGAACACAGGATGTCAGAGCTGGAAAGGCACTTAGAACAGAGAATGTCAGGGCTGGAAGGACCTTTAGAACATAGAACATCAGAGCTGGAAAGGCACTTAGAACAGAAAATGTCTAACCAGGGAGAGACCTTCTAAAAGAGCATGATCTGGAGAGCTAGAAGGGACCTTAGAACTCGGAATGTCAGACTCAGAAAGCTTCTTAAAACAAAGACTAGACAAGACAAGAGACAGACCTCAGATTTCATCTCATCCCACTCTCGCTTTACAGATGAAAAAAGTGAGCTCCAGGAAAAGTGGCTTGGCCAATCTAAAAATCAAATAGGTGATAAACCAGGATTAGAACCCAAGTCTCCTGACCTGTTATTATTCCCCTTTTCAAGATACCCTAAGGCTCCTCCCCCATCAAGCCATGAATTCAGTTTAATCCAACACACATGAAGTACTCACTCCAGGACGAGGCACTGTGCTGGACGGACATACACACACACACACACACACACACACACACACACACACACACATGCACGCCCCTGACCTCGAGGTGCTCAAATTCACCCCCACTCTTTCTTGCCAGGTCTTGGGCACAAGAGAACCAGAAAATACCATTAGAATGGCCCAGTGCAATCCATGAACACTTACTGAGTTATCACTGCCTTCCACAAAAACGTGGCCAAGTAGCTGTAGCAGTGAGCCAGAAATCACAAAGCCCCAGTCTTAGTGCTGGCATTAAATAAGTTATTTATGCTCAGCTCTCTGCGATGGGCATTTTCTGGCCTCTTCAGTTCTCAACAGACTTTCCCTTAAAACCTCTTTCCTCTTCCATCCACTTTCTGCACCCACTGGTGGGGGTAGGAATATCCCACTGGCATGGCTGGCATTGGGATGCTTCCTGGCAGCTTTTAACGAGGCTTATCCTCTAGACTGACAGTCATTCTCCAATTCCCAGGCAGGCCACATGGGCCTCTGGCGGGGTCACTTCCACGGGGCAGATGCTTGGGGGCTCTGCTAGAGAGTGACAGAGAAGCCAGCCTGGGGCATTCTCCAGTGAGAGGGAGGCCAGACCCCGGCTAATCTCACTACCCTCACCTGCCTACCAAAACCTCCCATCAATGTCAGAAGTAGTTTCTCTAAGAGAACAGGATAACATTGACGCATCCCCTGCCTCTCAAGGGAGAGAGGGTGAGGGAAGGCTACAGAGCAAAGGCGCCCTGGAGATGCATTGATGATGTTGACCCAGAGAACCAGCTCTGGGACACTAGATTTCCGCAGACCTGATTCCTTATGCTTATAGAATCTCTATTAAGACCCTGAGCTAAAAAGCACTGGGCTGAGGATGGGGAGCCCCATGTTCAAATCCCAAGTCTGCCACTAGCTTGCTGGGTGACTTTGGGGAGGTTCCTTCCTCTTACAAAATAATATCAGTGTCTTGGGGTGATCTGGCCCTTCCTGCTCTATGAAGGATGATGCTGGATCCTTCTCCTGATGGTTTCTGCAGGACAGAGTCACAGACAACTGGACAGGGAAGGAACCTCCTGGACCACCTAATTCAACCCATGGGATGTAATAAATCAGGATTAGAACCCAAGTCTTCTGACCTGATGTTACTCTCCTTTTCAAGATACTCTAAGCCTCCTCCCCATCAAGCCATCAATTGAATTTAATTCAACACACATGAAGTCTTTATTTCAGTCCAAGGCACTGTGCTGGGCATACACTAAACAAATGTTTATCACATCCCATGATTTCAACCCCAAAAGAAACCACAGAACATACCCAGAAAGTGGTCATCCTGTCTCTGCTTAAAGACCTCCAGTGGGGGCAGGGTAGGGAGGTGGGATCCACTTAATGTTTCAAGGCATTCAGATGGCTCAAATTGTTAGGAGTCCTGCTTTTCCTGACATCAAGCCCAAATCTGCTTTTTCACAACATCTATCAATTGTTCCCAGTCCTACCCTCTGAGGCCAAGCAGAATAAATCTGATTCCCTTTTTTATTTTAAAAAAGCACTCTTATCCTGAACTTATCAAACATCAAATAAAATGAACACCTCTCCATTCAAAATAGAATAGGAGAAGAGAATTTCACAGGGACCAACCAAGACCAACACAGCTAGCATTTGCATAGTGCAAAGTTCTTTCAAAACATCTCCTTTGATCCTCATAAAAGCCCCGTGATGTAGGTGCTATAATTGCCCTTATTTTACAGATGAGGAAACTGAATCAGAGAGATTAAATGACTTGCCCAAGGTCACACAGTTAGTAAGTGTCTGAGGCATGATTCAAACTCAGATCTTCCTGACTCCCAGTCTAGCACTCTAGTCATTCTGCTAGCTAACTGCCCTGTTAATCTCTTTTATGTACAATTTGCTTTTCCTTTTAAGCAAAGAATAAGTTCAACAAGTTACTTTCAAAGCTGTCCTACTTGTCTGTGTTGCATTCTGACCTTCTTTCTATTAATTTCTGTAGATTTTTTTAACAGTTCAATAATATCTTTTCTTTTTTGAGGGACAACCCTACCAATATCTTCCTTCTTCCCATCTACCTCCTCCAAATTGAATTTTTTAAAAAGTTTATAGAGTATTAACTGTCAATAAAACAAATTTTCACAATGGCTATTTCAAAAAATGAGTGTTTTGAGGCCATTGTCTCTCTGTCAAGAGGTAGATAGCAGGTTCCGTCATCAGCCCTCTGGGATCACGGTCATTGTGTTTGTTAGATTTCTTAAGTCTTTCAAAGATTTATTTAAAAATGTTTTTGCATAAATTCATCTCTTGGCTCCACTCACTTCACTTAGCCTCACTTCATACTCATCTTCTCAGGATTCTCTTTTATAATTTCTTTTTTTTATTATTTTTTAATTTTTTTGCTTTTTGGAGGAGGGAGGGCAGGGAAATTGGGGTTAAGTGACTTGCCCAAGGTCACACAGCTAGTAAGTGTTAAGTGTCTGAGGTCAGATTTGAACTCGGGTCCTCCTGACATTCACTGTGCCACCTACTTGCCCCTTTTCATTTCTTTTGATGCAATAATATTTATTACATTCACATCTCATGATTTGTTCAGTTATTCCTCAATCAATAAGCATCATCTTAGTTTCTTCATTATTAAAAGGAAAGAGCTATTATAAATTATTTTGTACATATGGGTTCATTTCCTCTTTCTTTAATTCCCTTAGGGCATAGATAAGGTTTTCCTGGGTCAAAGGGTATTTATTATTTTGCTCTTTAGAATGCTAGACCAGGGGTGGGGAACCTTTAAGTCCTCCTGAATATTCAATCAAAGGGCCACACTTGAGGATTACTGTTCTTTCATTAATGTTCCTGTTTTCCTAAAGCAACTCCAACAATTGTCATTTTCCTTTTTTGTCTTCATCAATCTGGTAGCTGTGAGATGGAACCTCAGAGTTACTTTCATTTGTATTTGGACTATTATTTCATATTATTGTTGATAGCTTAGATTTTTTTCCTATGAGAACTGCCTGTTTATAGACTTTGGTCATATATTTATCAGAGAATGTCTCTTTGTCTTATAAATTTGTTCAATATATTTTGTATACAAAACCTTTATCAAAGAAACTTGCTGCAATGATTTTCCCCAGTTAGCTTTTTCTTCTAATTTTAGCTGCATTAATTTTAATTGTGCAAAACTTTTTAAACTTTACATAATCAAAATCATTTCCTTATTTTCTATGACCTTATCTTCATTGTTTGTTTACAAATTCTTCCCCATCAGTTCAAAAGGTATTTCCTTCCTTTCTTCTTCAATTTCTTTATGATATGACCTTTTATATTTAAGACATATATCCATTTGGAGCTTGCTTTAGTATAGGTTGTGAGATGTTAGTCTATACCTAATTTCTGCTAGACTGCCTTCCAGTTTTCCCAGCAGATGTTATCAGATAGTCTTTATTCCGTAGGTGAACTCTTCAGATTTATTGAACACTACACTGCAATGTTTATTTGTCTTGTATGTTGTGAACTAAATCTGTTCCACTAAACAACCCCCCCACACACACTTTTAATCAGTATCAAATAATTTTGATGATTTCTGCTTCGTAGTATAGTTTGAGACCTGTTACTATACCATGGCTATGTTTCTAATACACATATATTCGCAACTGAGCCTTCTAACAACCCAGTGAGGTAAATACTATAGTTATTACTATCTCTGTTTTATATACAAAAAGAGAGGAACAGAAGGGCTAAGTGACTTTCCTGTGGTCACTTGCCCATAGAACCTTATGGTAAGCTAAATTCGTTCAGCTTACTCTTAAACTTAGCTCACCAGGAAGACTCCAGGTTGTATTATGGACTTGTAGGCATTCTCTTGTTCCTACCTACCTCATTGATTGTAGAGCTTTGCCTCACACAGAGTGAAAAAGGGGGAATAAGAAAATCCAAACAAGATAAAAATAAGGTTTCCATCGCTTCCCCAAAGTGAATAATACACCAGCCCTTGAAAAATACACAGAGGAGTGGGGTGGGGGGGTGTTGCACTGGATTTGGAGTCAAAGAATGGAATTTTGAGTCCGAACTTTGTTATTGACCCTCCTTGTGACCTCAGCCAAAACACATCTCTCTTTGTTTCTATTTGCTCCTCCAAAAAGTGGAAATGCTATAATAGATGGTCCCATTGTGAATACACTATTTTTGAAGGTCCTTTCCTGCTTTGGAATTCTCTATTCTAGGGTCAGGAGGTCCCAGGTTTGAAGCCCACATCCAGTATTAACTGTCTGTGTGACCTTGGATAAGTCATTCATTTCTTTGATCCTTGGTTTCCTCATCTATAAAATTAGGATTCTGGACCTATGGTCTCTGAGACCAGTTTTAAATCCATGCTCTTATGCTCTTTTCCAGCTTGAACATTCTATGTACAAAGGCCCCTCCCAGCTCAGATATTCTACATACATTCTAAGGTCCTAGCTAGCTCCGACATGCTGAGATTTATGAACTCCAGCTGCCTGCCCAAAACAAACTGAAGTCTGGGCTCTGGGGATGAGAGGTCCCAGTTGGCCTGATCTGCTGTTCTCTCAGGACAGCACAGAGGTGAGCCTCCTGTTAGTAGGAGGGAAGACATAGCCAGAGCCTCAAGGCAGTCTGCTCAAACATTCCTTCTTCTCCCTATAGCAAGAAAAACGTTCAAAGAAATTTCATTGTTGCACCTTTGGCCCCTGTTTTTTAAAAAGATCTTTATTCCTTTCTCTTTGAAGAGGCAGAACACATTGGACTTCTGAGAAACATTAAAAAAATGAAAATAATGAAACTGAGGCTTCAAGTCCCCAAAGACAGAGATGCTGCCTCCAAGCTTCCTCTGGGCCCTACTGAGATTGGGTAGACACCTTGTAGAGTAATCTCCCCACACCCCCTACCCCCATCATGTGTCCCCAGGAACATCAGGATAGGGACTTGCATTCCCAGCTGCTGCATAAACAAGAAATTATTTCAGACAGACTCAAAAATCAGACACTACTTCAAAGGCCTCATAACTCTAACCCTGAGAATCTAGGTGGCAGCCGCCCTTGATCCATGGTTAAACAGGCACCTTAGCCCCCCGCCTTGGGAGCCACAGAGTTATAGACCTTCAGTGCTGAAAGGGGCCTTAGAACAGAGACTTGATAGAATGGGAAGAGATCTTAGAACAGAGCTGGAAGAAACCTTAGAACCTAGGATGTCAGAACTAAAACGGCCCTTGGAATATAGAATGTTATAGCTAGGATGGGCCTTGAAAAATAGGATATTAGAGCTGGAAATAACTTCAGAGATCAGAAGATCTTGGGATCACAAGTTAGTAGGTGGAAGGGACCTCAGAGGTCATCAAAGTCCACCCACCTAGTCTCATATTACAGACGAGGAAACTAAGACCTGGCAAGGTGAAGTGACTTGTCCTAGGTCCTGCCTCAGATCCAAGGCTCAGTCTGACTTTGGTCCAGCACCCCTCCCACTGCATCAGTTGGTCTTTCTGAATCTAGTCCCATTCTTCATTTTATAGGGTAGATAACTGAGGCACAGATAGATTAGGAAAGAGAATTTCTGAAGTGTATACTCTGTGCCAGACACTGTGCTAAGCTCGGAAGATAGAAATGCAAGCAAGAAAGACAGTCCCTATCCTTTAGGGAGCTTACATCTTAATGAGGGGAAATGATATATGAAGGAGGGAGGGGAGGGTGAGTAACTGCAAGGTGGCAGATAGATAAAGAGAAAGATAGATAGATAGATAGTCCAGGAGAGACTGAGGTAAAGCATGGCTGAGCTCCTTCCTAAAATCATCGTCCCAAGGAGGGAGTCACCAATGAGAGGGGGATTGCAGGGCAGAGCTGAAATGCCTTGCCCCCCTCACCAATAGGGAGGAAACGGTTGATGGAATAAAAATGATAGAAAATTTAGTGGGAATTGATCACTTTCTAATAATCAGTTAGCATTTACATAGCAGTTTAGGATTTGCAGAGTTTTAAAATCTTGTTATTTGCTCATTTCAGTCATGTCTATCTCTTCATGACCACATTGGCATTTTCTTGGAAAAGATAATGGAGTGGTTTGCCATTTCTTTCTCCAGCTCATTTTGCAGTTGAGGAAACTGAGGCAAACAGGATGAAGTGACTCACCTAGGGTTGTATAGCAAGTAAGTGCCTGAGGCAGGATTTGAACTTGGGTCTTCCTGACTCCAGGCCTGGCGCCCTATCCACTGCATTGCCTAGCTGCCAAATATTATTAGGTGTTGCTATTAGGCAGCAAGTTCAAGGGCTAGCAAAGTATTCTTACTTCCACAATATCACCGATTTCAATAAGAAGTATCCACTCCTTTGGCTGTTTCCTTCTCCTTAACCATGAGCTTTAAGTTTAAGGGAATGGAGAAAGGAGTAAACAGCCTACATACGTTCACCAAGATAAATGGAGAGTGGCTATAGTGGAGGGAGAAGAAGAGCAACTGAGAGACACAAATTCCAAGAGGATCCAAGGAAGGAGCTAGCAATTACCTATGGTCTTAAAGGTGCAAGCACAAATAACCAAAGCTCCAGCAACAAGGGTCCTCACACAAGATGGCAGATATGACCTCATACCAAGGGGATAAAACCCAGGACTGAAATGTGACTCTGAATGGATGTCTTCAGAAGAAATAGGATGGGTAGAAATGGGGGCCACAGTTTAGGAAGGATATTGATGAGATGGGATTATCCAGAAGGCCACCAGAATGGTGAAGGCCTTGAGCTCATGTCACAGGAAGACCTATTGGAGGAATTAGGTATGTTCAGCCTGAAGGAGAGAAGACTCATGGGGCTCAGATACCTATCTTCAAGTAATTGAAGAATGATCGCATGGAAGCAGAATTAGACTTCTCCTTCCTCCTTCTCCTCCTCCTCCTCCTCCTCCTCCTCCTCCTCCTCCTCCTCCTCCTCCTCCTCCTCCTCCTCCTCCTCCTCCTTCTTCTTCTTCTTCTCCTCCTCCTCCTTCTTCTTCTTCTTCCAGTACCAGGACCATAGAGTGGAAGTTATAAAGAGGTAAAATTAGTCTGGATGTCAAGATAAATTTCCTAACAACAAGAAATGGAATGGGAAGCATCAAGAGGTGGTGGGTTCCCACTTCTTAAAGCTTTTCTTTTTTAATTAATTTATTTTTAGTTTTCAGTATTCATTTCCACAAGATTTTGAGTTCAAATTTTCTCCCCATCTCTCTCCTTTCCACTCCAGGATGGCCTGCTTTATGATTATCTTTTCACCCAATCTTCCCTCCCTTCTATCTCCCCCTTCTCTTATCCCTTTCCCCTTCTATTTTCCTGTAGGGTAAGATAGATTCTATATCCCATTGCCTGTGTATCTTATTTCACAGTTGCATGTAAAAACAATTTTTAATATTCATTTTTAAAACTCTGAGTTCCAAATTCTCTCCCTTCCTCTCTCCCCATCCACCCTCATTGAGAAGGCAAGCAATTAGATATAGGTTATACATGTGTAGTCATGTAGAACACTTCCATAATAGCCATGTTGTGAAAGACTAACTGTATTTCCCTCCATCCTATCCCACCTCCCATTTATTCTATTCTCTCCTTTGACCCTATCCTTCCTCAAAAGTGTTTGATTCTGATTACCCCCTTCCCCAATCTACTGTCCCTTCTATCTCCTCCCCTTATTCCCTTCCCCCCCACTTTCCTGTAGGGTAAGATAGACTTCCATACCCAATTGGGTATGTATGGTATTCCCTCCCTAAGCCAAATCTGATAAGAGTAAGGTTTACTCGTTCCCTCTCATCTCCCCCCTCTTCCCCTCCACTGTAAAAGCTTTTTCTTGCCTCTTTTACATAAGATAATTTACTCCATTCTACCTCCCCTTTCTCCTTCTCCCAGTACATTCCTCTCTCACACCTTAATTTTATTTTTAGATATCATCATATTCAACTCACCCTGTGCCTTCTGTCTATATGTACATATGTATATATATATATATATGTACATATGTATATATATATATGCATATGTATATATATATATAGAGAGAGAGAGAGAGAGAGAGAGAGACGTGTGTGTGTGTGTGTGTGTGTGTGTGTGTGTTCCCTCCAACTACCCTAATAATGAGAAAGGTCTCATGAGTTATAAATATTTTCCATGTAGGAAGGTTAATAGTTCACCTTTAATAAGTCCCTTGTGATTTCTCTTTTCTGCTTACCTCTTCATGCTTCTCTTGAGTCTTGTATTGAAGTCAATTTTTCTATTTAGCTTTTATTTTTTTCTCAAGAATGCATTAAATTCCTCTACATCATTCAATGCCAATTTCTCCCCTCACTGATTATACTCAGTTTTGCTGGGTAGGTGATTCTTAGTTTTAATTCTTGATCCTTTGACCTCCAGAATATCATACTGCAATATTTTCTCTTTGACTTAGCAACTCTGGAATTTGTCTATAATATTCCTTGGAGTTTTCCTTTTGGGACCTCTTTCAGGAAATAATTAGTGGATTCTTTCTATTTCTATTTCAACTTCTGATTCTAGAATATCATGGCAGATTTCCTTGATAATTTCTTGAAAGATGATGTCTAGGCTCTTTTTTTATCATGGTTTTCATTTTATTAAAAAATAATTTTTAAATGATCTCTCCTGAATTTATTTTCCAGATCAGTTGTTTTTCCAATGAAATATTTCACATTGTCTTCTAGATTTTCATTTTTTGGTTTTGTTTTATAATTTCTTGATTTCTCATAGAGTCATTAGCTTCCATTTGTTCCATTCTTGTTTTTTTTAATTTATTTTTTATTTTTTTTTGTTTTGTTTTGTTTTTTAAGCAATTGGGGTTAAGTAACTTGCTCAAGGTTACATGGCTAGTCATTATTTATGCGTGGGTGCTCATTTTCTGAGGCCTGATCTGATTTCGGGTCATCCCAACTCCGAGGCCGGCGCTCTTACTCACTGCACCACCTAGCCGCCCCTTTAGGGCCATTGGGGTTAAGTAACTTGCCCAAGGTTACATGGCTAGGTTTTTGTTTGTGTGGATTAAGTGTCAGAGGCCGACTCCGAACTCAGGTCCTTCTGACTCCAGGGCCGGCGCTCTATTCACTGCGCCACCTAGCCGCCCCTCCATTCTTGTTTTTAAGGAATTATTTTCTTCAGTGAGCTTTTGTACCTCCTTTTCCATTTCACCAATTCTGCTTTTTAAGGCATTCTTCTCCTCAATGGCTTTTTGGACCTCTTTTGCCATTTGGGCTAGTCTATTTTTAAGGTGTTATTTTCCTCAGTATTTTGGGGGTCTCCTTTAGCAAACTGTTGATTCATTTTTCATTATTTTTTCATCACTCTCATTTCTCTTTCCAATTTTTCTACTTCTCTTACTTGATTTTCAAAATCCTATTTGAGATCTTCCATAGCCTGAGACCAACTCATACTTTTCTTGAAGTCTTTGGATGTAGGATCTTTGACTTTGTTGTCTTCTTCTGAGTGTATGTTTTAATTTTCCTTGTTACCAAAGTAAGTTTCTATAGTCTGAGGTTTTTTCCACTGTTTAGTCATCTTCCCAGCTAATTCTTTGACTTTTTAACTCTCTGTAAAGGTAGGGCTCTGCTTGCAGTGTAAAGGACATATTGTCCCGAGCTTCAGGGGTTTTGCACAGCTGTTTTCAGAGGTACTTCTAGAGACCTGTAAGTTTTCAGGTCTCCCAAGATGGTGTGATCTAAGGAGGTTTACTTCTCTCCTAGCCTGTGCTCTGGTCTGTGAGTGGCCATGAGTACTCTTTTCTGCCCTGGAACTCCTCTCCACAGTTGCCACAAGCTCTGCCATGCCAGTTCTCCTCCTCGCCCCAGGGCTGCCACCCAGGATTGTGGCCCAGATCCAAGTATGGATAAAGCAACAGAATCCTGCCCCAGTGCCAGCAAAGAGGGCCCTGCAATCTCCTTCTGATCATTGGTTTAATCCCCTTACCATCTGTGGGCTGAGAGTTCTGGAAGCAGCCACTGTCTCTACTGCCTCCATTGCCGCTCTGGGACTGGGACTGAACTGGACCTTGCTCCTCTCTCGCCCAGGTCCAACAGATCTTTCCTACTGACCTTCTAAGTTGTCTTCGGTGTTTTGGGGCCAAGAAGTCTGGAAACCACCACAGTTGCCAGTGATTCAGTCCCCTGAGGTCTGTCCTTGCCCTGTCTGTGCTGGCACAGACCACGCTGGACTGTGCTCTTCTCTCAGATCGGTGCAACAGACCTTTCTTATTAACATTCCATGTTGTCTTGGGCTAGCAATTTGTTTCGCTCTGTCATTTTGTGGGTTCTGCTGCTCTAAAATTTGTTTAGAGTCATTTTTACAGGTATTTGGAGGGGTTTGAGGGAGAGCTCAAGAGAGACAATGTCTTGGCCCCACCCCTCTCTTAGAGATTTTCAAAGAGAAGTTGTGTGACCGTTTGTCAGGTATGTTACAGTGCGATTTGTTGCACTAGGTGGGTGCTAAGGTCCCTTCCAACTCTGATATGCTATTATTCTTTGAATCTACTAAAAGATCCATGAGCAAATATGTTCCTGCTGTGTGCTGGGAGTCTTTTAACTCACTTGGAAGGAAAAATAGAGCCAAGTTCATGGCTCAGAGATCAGGCCCTTCTGCCCTCCACCCACCACCTTCCCTACACAGAGCAGCCCTAGGGAGTTGCCCTGCCTCTGAACAGGAGAAGACAGACCTTCGAGTCAATTCCCTGAATTGACTTTAGGGTCAGTTAGAAGGAATTGGAAAGTGGAAAGAGGAGTACTTGGAAGCTTGGTTATAAATCAGTCTTACAAGATAGGTTTAATATGGAGCAATGTTCTAATAATCATTTAGGAGAATGAGGAGACTATTTATTGGTGGCATAACACAGGGGAAGAAAGAAGGGACAGGGTTCTAGTTCCTGGGTGATTCGACTCCTTTTTTTTTTTTTTTTTTTTTTTTGCTTTTTTCCTTCAGAATAAATGAATTCAGCAAAAATAAAAATCAGTGGGGGGTGGAGGAGGGAAGGAAGGTACAGATAAAGGGATGCAGAGGGAGAGGCAGGTAAGGTGGGGCACAAGGATGAGAAATGGAGATAATAAAGAGGGAGTGGAGGAAAGTGATAATTACAGAGGAAAGTTGGAAAGGGAAAAGTTGTAGAGGGGATTATATAGAAAAAGGGACGGGGGAGCTGGTAGGAGGGTTGGGAATAGAAAAGAGAAGGGGAGAGCAATGTGAAGGAGAGATAAGTAGAAGAGATAAGGTCAAGAAAGCATGGAGCAGGGAAGAAACTAGGAAAAAAGATTATTGGGGAAGTGAATGGACGGGAGGGTCTGGAAAGGATGGGAGGGGATTACAGCCTAGAAATAAGCAAGATGAGAGGAGATAGGAGGATTACAGGTATAGCCAATAGCTCCAGACCCCAAGCTCTGAGCTGACGTGGTCTGGGTTTGATCTTGGGAACATCTCCAAAGTCACCCTCTTTGGCACATTTTGTCCTAATTCAAGTTTTCTTTAGAATCTAAGAATCTGGCATTTGTATCTCAAGCCAGAGTCTACTCTGAGAATCTCAGCTCATGCCTAGGTCTCTATAGATGTGGGTAAAGAGGCATTCAGCTCTCAGGCACCCTGCTTATAATCAATCAATTATAAACATTTATTAAGCACCTATGTGTATTGTGCTGGGCACTGGGGATACAAATACACAGAATGAAACAGCCCCTGCCCTCAAAAAGCTTATGTTCTATTGGAAGAGACAGCACATATACATATGAGTATACACAGACTAAATACATAAGTGCATAGTAAGAAAATGCAAGGTGATGAAGGAGGGAGAAAGAGCACCAGCAATTGTTGGTGGCAATGAGGAAAGGCTAGAAGGTGGAACTTACAGGATAGATTTTGTATATTTTACTCCACAGAAAGAATATAGAACAATATATAGGATTCACAATGGCTTGCTAACAATCAAAACAATTCACCTTCCCTGTCTGGTGAGTTCTATCTCCCTCAACAGATGCATGTGATATCCAGAAAAAAAAATTTAAAATTAAATAATTTTTGAAAATTAATGTAAAAATAAAATAAATGGGTCAAGTCTTGACAAATCATAATTTGGACTCTTCCCCGCCCCCAACCCCAGGGAAGGGAGATACATTTGGGGTCACTGAGAAGTCAACTCCTCACCCATAAGACTTGCACAGTCCAGATGATTCATAGCCTAAAAGCACCTCCTTCACTATGCCAGTTCATGGCCCATAAAGTTCCCTCTTCTCTTGGGGACACGATTCCAGATGATTTCCAGACCATGGTACTTCCATTCCAGCACCTATCACAGTACCTTGTACATAGTAGGAGTTTAATAAATGCTTATTGACTGACTCCACTCCAGCCAACTTCCTTTGAGAAAGCTCCAACCAGTACCATCTGAACCCTGATTCTGGGTCTTAGAGCTCTCATAGGTGAGCTTCCTTTTATCTTTCTCTCAAGGGATTTTTGGCCATTCCCAGACCGTGTCTTTGCCCCTCCTCCTTTCTAGCTTCCTTTATGAGTAGTCTCTCCCATCAAAATGTAATGGTTCTACCCTCTAAGTGTAGAAACTGTGTTGCTTGTTTATTTTTATGTCTCTGGTGCTTGGAACAAGAGATAGCTGGTGCCTAATAAGTACTTAATCATTCATTCATTCTTTCCCTCCTTTCCTCTCTCCTTCCCTCCTTCCCTTCCTCCCTCATTCCCTCCCTCCCTCTTTCCTTCCTTCCTTTCTCCTTCCTTTCTCCCCTCCTTCCTTCCTTCCTTCCTTCCTTCCTTTCTTCCTTCCTCCCTCCCTCCCTCCCTCCTTCCTTCCTTCCTTCCCTCCTTCCCTCCTCCCTCACTCCTTCCTTCCTTCCTTCCTTCCTTCCTTCCTTTCTTCCTTCCCTCCTTCCCTCCTTCCCTCCTCCCTCCCTCCTTCCCTCCCTCCCTCCCTCCCTCCTTCCTTCCTTCCTTCCTTCCATCCTTCCTTCTTTCCATCCTTCCTTCCTGTCTCCATAGCTACCTTCTCTGGGGCCTGAAGCTTTTGCCACTTCACCACAACTGCTCCCCCCCCTCCCCCCACCCCCGCCTCACTCAAATCAACTTGTAGTTGCAAGTCATGTCACCATCTCCCTGATGCCATGATCCTCTTTGAGAATGAAGGCCCAACACAACAACTGGGCCAAGGAATGTGGATCCCAAGAATCCCCTTCCCTAAATGCTCCTGGCTTTTACCAGCTTTCAGGCATTTCATCTCCATGCCTGCTAGCCCTGGCGTAGGGAATGGCAGTGGGGCCGCCCTTGAGTGTGTGTGGGGGGAGGGGGAGGGGGAGGGTTGGGCCCATGCACGTGCTTCAGCTGCCTCCTCATCCCTCCCATCCCCACCCTCCAAGTCTGGTCTTTCAGGTCTCTTTGTGACTCTGTTGGTCTTCCTGCTCCCTTTCATAAGGCCTGTTAAGCTCAAATGGGCAATGAGGGATGGGTAAGCCCTTACATACCACGTGACAGTCACTCTGCTAAGCCCTTACAATATCTCATTTGATCTTCAAAACAGTACTTTGAGGTAGGTGCCATAATGATCCTCATTTGGCAATTGAGGAAAATGAAGCAAAGAAAAATTCAGTGACTTTCCCAGGGTCACATAACTAGTAAGTGTCTGGAGTCACATTTGAACTCAGGTCTCCTTGACTCCATACCCAGCACTCTATTCACTACATCCCCTGCTGCCTCAGTTAAGTAGTCAGTAGGCTGACTCAATTAAACCATTCAGACTTAATCACTCATCCTCAATGCTTTGAGAACGAATGAGTTAACAACTATCTAGGCCAAGGGCATTCCCTTCCTGCTCCTCCGCAATATGATCAAAATCTTAAGTGAAACGTGGTTGGACAAATTCCTCCTTATCTCTATGCAGATTTCCCCCAGATCTGTCTCCAGCCCTAGCCTCTCTCCTGAGCTCCAGTCCAGCATCACTAACTGCCTGGCAGATGTCCCACAGCTGTCTCAAATTCAACACGTCCCAAATGGATTTCATTGTCTTTCTCCTTAAACCCACCTTTCCTCCAAACTTTCCTCTTCCTCCGTTCCCTTTGGGGAGCAATCTCAGCACCATTCTCAGCTCTCCACTCGCACTGCCTCTCTTCCCCCCATATTCAATCAGCTGTCAGGCCATCAATTCTGAACAATGTGTTTTCCTGTCCATCCTCTTCTCTCCTCTACTCATTAGCTGCTGCTCCAGCTGAAGCTCTCATCAGTCTCACCTGGAACATGGCAGTTGTCTCCTAATTGGATTCCATTCTATCCCGTCTCCTTTATCCTCCATCAGTTGCTAAAATAATCTTCCTAAAGCCCAGGTCTGACCTTGTCATTTTCCTGCTCACAAGCCATTTCCTTCTCCAGCTTATTTTACAGATGAGGAAACTGAGGCAAACAGGGTTAAGTGACTTGTCCAGGGTCACATGCTAGTAAGTAAAGCTGAATTTGAACTCATGAATAGGAGTCTTCTGGATTTGAAGGCCAGTGTTCTGTGCACTATGGCAGCACCTAGCTGCCATTCATACACTCTACATTCCAGTCAAATCGGAATTTACCATTCTCTAGACCTGGTAGTCCATCTCCCACCTCCACACCTTTGCTATGCCTGAATGCTCTTCCTGGTCACTGTCACTTAGGTTTGTCAGTTGCCAGCTCCTACAGGAAGCCTTCCTGGATTTCCTTAGTACTCTTTCCCTCCTCAAATTATTACGTACCAGAAATGATTGTGATGTGTAAACAAAATATGTCATTAAAATGTATTTTTAAAAAGAAAGGGGTTCTAACTGATAAATGGTCAAAGGATATGAAGAAGCAGTTTTCAGAAGAAGAAATTAAAGATACCTATAAGCATATGAAAAAAATGCTCTAAATCACTATTGATTAGAGAAATGCAAATCAAAACAACTCTGAGGTACCACAGCTCACCTGTTAGCTTGGCTAAGATGACAAAATAGGAAAATGATAAATGCTGGAGAAGATGTGGGAAAATTAGAACACTAATGGAGTTGTGAACTGATCCAACCATTCTGGAGAGCACTCTGGAATTATGCCCAAAGAGCTATAAAAATGTGCATACCCTTTGACCCAGCAATACCACTTCTAGGGCTGTGTCCCAAAGAGATCATACAAGTGGGAGGAGGACCTGGACGTACAAAAATATAGCAGCTCTTTTTGTGGTGGCAAAGAATTGGAAATCAAAGGGATGTCCATCAATTAGGGAATGGCTAAACAAGTTGTGGTATATGAATGTAATGCAATACTTATAATGCTATAAGAAGTGAGCAGACAGACTTCATAATAACCTGGAGAGACTTATATAAACTGACACTGAATGAGAAGAGCAGAACCAGGAGAACACTGTACACAATTAAAGACACATTGTATTTGTGATTGACTTTGATAGACTGGGCTCTTCTCAGCAATGCAAGGCTGTAAGACAATTCCAAAGGACTCATTATGGAAAAGGCTATCCACATCCAGAGAAAGATTTACAAAGGCTGAATACAGATTGAAGCAAACTACTTGCTCTCTCTCTCTTTTTTGTTTTGTTTTGTTCCTTCTTTCTCTTTCATTCCATTGGTTATAATCCTTCTTTACAACTTGACTAGTGCTTAATGTGAAGGTATTTGTAGAACCTATATAAGATTTCATGCCACCATGGGGTGGGTAATAGGGGGAAAGAAAGCGAGGGGGAGAAAATTTGGAACTCAAAAGCTTGTGGAACTGAATGTTGTAAACTAAAAGTTAATTAATTAATTTTTTTAAAAGAAAAGGCAAAATATTATTCATAAACTTACCTGAGTGTTTTCATTTTGTCTGTGTCCTCCAGTATCTAGGATATTGCTTTGCACATAGTAGGTGTTAAATAAATGCTTTTTAGATTGAACTAGATAATCAAAGTCTCAAACAAAGTCTCATCCTTGAACCTCATCAAATTGACCAGACTTTCTTTTTTTATATTTGATTTAGTATTTTATTTTTACCAATTACATGCAAAAACAATTTTCAACATTCGTTTTAAAAATTGAATTCCACATTCTCTCTCTCCCTCCCTTCTTACCCCCTCATTGAGAAGGCAAGCAATTGGATATACGTTATACATGTATAGCCATAGCATATTTCTCTTGATTAGGTCTCCTAGATCCTTTTGGAATCCACCAACTAAAACCAAATAATATATTAAGACATTTTCTGGTGTACTCTGTTCCAGCTATCCTCGTAAGTGGTCTTGGTTTGGAAAACGGTTTCATCTTGACTTTTTGTGGGTTCTTCCACTCCAGAATTTGATTTGAAACATTATTTAAAATTGTTTGGAGGGGAATTTGGGAGAATTCAAGTGAGTTTCTGACCCTTCTTGGTCATCTCTGCTCCCGGTCCTTCTTAAAGTCATAAATTTAGCCTTTTCTTAGTTTACAATCCTATAATTTCTGCAGACTGTTGCCCTCTTGTATGTCTCTTTGCTCCCTATCCAATATGAGGGAGAGACTCTGATCTTTCTGAAGGCATTGAAAGTCCCATAGAAAAGTTTTCATTTTCTTTACACCCTTTTTCCATGGCTGATCTATCCACAGGAAACAATCCATTTAGATTTACCAGACAAACACCATGTCCTGCAGAGGAGTAACTGAAGGTCCCTTCTGCTGTCCAGAGCCCCAGATTGTACATGACAATCAGCCCAGATGCCTCTTATGTGATTGGTAGCTCCTTTTAATTTCCCTGCCAGCTTGGTGGAGCAGGAACAGCCACGGGAGGCTGGTTACACAGGAATCAGAGGGCCTCTTACCTGCCGAGGAGTGACTGATTTTTCAAACAGTAGTCCCATTCTGCCTCAAGTCCATCAGGGGAATCCCTTCCTCACCACCATGATTGTTGGGTCACAGAAATCAGGAGGCAAAAACCTATCCCAAATTAATGAGAAGTTTCTTGATTATCACATGTAGTACAGCCAGGTTTTCTTAGTCTTGGGTTTCACACTAAGGAGAGAGAGGGTAGTTGAGGAAGGAGTGGAGTAGAGAAGGCACAGAGATGAAGAATGGAGGTGATGGAGGACAGAGAAGTTATAGATGAAGGAACAGATGGATAAATGGATGGGTTGATGGATGAATGAATGAATGAATGAATGAATGAATGAAAAAGGCATTTATTAAACACTCAGTATATGCCAGGCACTGTGCTAAGCGCTAGGTATGCAAAACATTCAAGCCAATCCCTGCCCTCAAAGAACTTATATTCTAAGGAGAGAAGACAACACATAAAGGGAGGCTGGAAAGGATGTGGGGGGAGGTACTCCAATGTATGCTTGATATGAAGACAGCAAGACAATGGCATGGAGGCCTAGGCAAAGATCAGGCAAAAGCTCTTATATCAGAGTCAAGGAACCCAGGCAAAGTCTCAGGTCCTGCTGAAAAGGAGATAAGGATATTGGCTAGAAACCAAGAGGCCTGGTGTAGGGGTGGCCAGAGAGTGGAAGGCAGAAAAGGGAAGAATGAAGGTGATGGGACACAAAGGAAGAGAAGGGGGCTAGGGGACAGTATTATAGAGGATGAAGGCCCAGGATAGATTCTTGGAAGATGCTCACCTTTAGTGGGTGCAAAGAAGGCAATAATTTATGCAAGGGATTGGTCAGACAGGTCTTGTTTCATAGTATCACAGGTGATAACTTAATATGTCCATAAATTGGATTTAAGTGAAGCAGAGTTGCACAAAGTTGTCTGCCTCTCTCTTTCTGAGTCATCAAAGTCCAGTGGCAGAATAAAAGTCAAGACTAATGGTGATAGCTGGGATGCAGTGTATAAACCTTGACATCTTCAATGTCTGACCAAGCTTTAAGCTCTCCACAGTAACTGCTTCAGTCTCCTTCATGGTCTTTGGAACAAATTGTTCTCATCCACCATTACCAGGGGGAAGTCTTCATGTACTTGGGGTAGACACTTCCCTAAACAACAATAAGTAACCCACCTAAACCCACATGGTTTAGCCCATTTGCCGAGATGGTTTTACCAGGGTGTGGCCAATGCACATGCTACAGCTTCTTGGAGCCGCAGGTGAGAGTTGGGTGAATCAGGAGGAGCCCAAACATGGGTGAGCAGCCTTTCAAAGGGCTCAGCAGCCCTCACACCAAAATACTAGTCCTCCTGAAGACTCCTAGGAGGGGAAGCAAGAGATAGGCATGTCAAAAAAGCCAAGGGAAAAGAGCATCCCAGAGGAGGGAGTAATCAGCAGTGTCAACAATGGCAGAAGCAATAAATTGAATAAGGATTTTTTTTAAAGAGGATGTTGGATTTAGCAGCCAGGAGAGATTGGTAAGAATAATTTTAGCATCATGGAGAGGTCAGAAGGCAGATTGCTGAGGATTAGGAAATGAAGGGTGTGTCCCACTTTTGAAGAGGGACGGGATCAAGGTAGAGAGTGGAACGGGTGGGAGGTGGGATAGGAGGAAGGGAAATATAGTCAGTCTTTTACACTATATTTTACACTATATTTACTATGGTAATGTTTTGCATAGCTACACATGTACAACATATACTGAATCGCTTGTCTTCCCAGTGGGGGTGGGTGACAGTGGGGGAGGGGAATGAATCTGGAATTTGAAGTCTTAAAATCAAATGTTTAAAAATATATAAATATTATTATTAATACTATTTTACATATAATTGGGAGGTAAGATGTACAGGCATTGGGGCACAGAGATTCACCGTGCCCTACTGGAGGAGTCAGAGGGGGTATGG
This sequence comes from Gymnobelideus leadbeateri, assembly GCA_011680675.1. Taxonomy (NCBI): domain Eukaryota; kingdom Metazoa; phylum Chordata; class Mammalia; order Diprotodontia; family Petauridae; genus Gymnobelideus; species Gymnobelideus leadbeateri. Next base: position 767,727 of record WOXC01007236.1, on the reverse strand, counting down.
GAGAAGATGTGGGAGGGAGCAGATTGGAGGAAGGGATATCCTGTGGGACTGTTAATCTGGGGTGGTGGGTAGGGGGAAAACGGGGAAAAAATTGTGACTCAAAATCTGGCGGAGATGAATGATGTAGAACAGAAGTTAATAAAGCATTTGAAAAAAAAAGAAGAAAGAAAGAAATCTGTACCAAGCATAGACCCCCCCCCTTTTTTTTTTCTTTTTGGAGGGCAGTTGGAATTAAGTGACTTGCCCAAGGTCACAGTGTGTCAAGTGTTTGAGGCCAGATTTGAACTCAGGTCCTCGTGACTCCAGGGCTGGTGCTCTATTCACTATGCCACCTAGCTGCCCCAGTAGGCCCTTTCAAAGAGTTTGGAGTGATATCTTAGGGGATGGCAGGATTAATTTAAGGATGGAGGTTTGGACATGTTTTTAGGAAGGGGGAGGGTAAGGGTCCAGAGGACAAGGAGAGATTGAAGGATCGGAGAAGTCTAGAGAAAGGTGGATCAGAAAAGCTCTTGGACAATATGAGGATGAGATGGAGGGTACAAGCAGAAAGGAAGGATTTGGGGAAGGAGAAGGACCCTCTCATCATTATCAGAAACTGGAACCTGGGAGAAGAGGATGGTGGATGGTGGGGATGGTGTTGTGGTGAGGAATGGGGGAGGAGAGGGAGTTTTAATGGCAGTCTTCATTTTCTTAGTAAAGTAGGAGGTGAAATCCTCTGATGAGAGGGAACAGAGAGAAGGTAGGACAGAGACCTAGACTTAAAGGAGATTACAGGGTAGGCAGCTAGCTTCTCTGATAGCCTGGAAAAAGTAAGGGGAACCATAACCTGCTGCTCTTTGGCCTCAGCTATCCTTAACCAAGAGTGGATAGAGTGCCAGGTCTAGAGTCAGGAAGACTTATCTTCCTGAGTTCAAATCCATCCTCAGTCACTTATGAGCTGTGTGACCCTGGGCAAGTCACTTAACCCTCTTTGCTTCAGTCTCCTCATCTGTCAAATGAGCTAGAGAGGAAAATGAGAGACCACTCCAGTATCTTTGCCAAGAAAACCCCCAATGGGGTCACAAAGGATCAGACCCAACTGAAAACAACTCACATTCCAGCTTTAAAGAACTAAGCACCACAATCCCTGGGACATCCTTTCCTTACCCCCAACCTCTACCCCAAAGCTGCCTCAGTGGGGGCTATCTGGATACCAAGACCCTGGTGTTGTTGCTGTCACTGTCTTCTTTACAGCAGGAAGGCTGCTGCCTGTCAGCATGTTCCCAAGCCTCTGGGGGATCTCCTGCCCTGCACGTTCCAGGGTGTCCAGGGCCTCTAGCACTGAGGGCAAGCCCCAGTCCCTTAGCTAGCAAAGGCCCTCAGTGAGCAGCACTCCATCCTATTTGATCCTCGGCAGATGGAGACACTCGCCAGCAAGACAATTAATTAATTGTGACTTTCTCCTGAGCGGTGAGGCCCGTTTCTATTGATCTCCGGCCTGTCTGGAGTGAGAGAGACAATTAGGAGGGAACACAGCCGCTGCAGTTAATTACCAGTGGAATGAAAACCGTGCCTTTCAATTTATTAAACTTTTATCGCAAAAATAACACAAGCATACAGGCCCAGTAAGGAGCAGGGAAGCAGGGCTGCTCTGAGCCCTCTTCCCTCCTTCCCTGTCCTTGGTGTGTGGGTATCTTAAAATGGATTGGAAACTGGGGCAGGACCCAATTTCCAAGCCCAGAGTCTCTTAAGAACCAGAGGACAGCAGCCAGACCAAGGAGCACAAGTCCCCTGACCTAAACATTGAATGAAATTAGGCCTAGAGAGAAATAAGAATCAGCCAATGGATCACTAAAAAAAAAAAAAAATTCCTCCCTTAATAGATTTGATTTGTGCAATGTTAATGTAATATGTGTGTGTCTACATGGAGTGGTCAAATGCAGAGGCATGGATATGTAGTCTGGAATCTGGCCCAATCCTCTCCCAGGGAGGCTGGGAGTCTTGAGGGGAGCAGAAAAGGGGCTTTTACTGGGTTCCCTTTTCTCCAGTCTCTAGATATCTATTTCCCACAAATATTGTTGGTCTAATTCAGGGCTGGGGAACCTGAGGCCTCAAGGCCACATATGGACTTCCAGATCCTCAAGTGCAGCCCTTTGGGTCCAATGTGGACTTCTAGGTCCTCAAGTGTGGCCCCACCCCTAGTCTAAGGGTATGACATGTTCAAAACAAAAGCCACTTCCCTGGCTAATAGCCCTTAGCTCTAAGAGCAGAGGGTTCACATTTGACTCCTCTCCTTCCCACCAAATGCAGGTTGCATGAAAAAACCATCACAAATAGTGAATAGCAAGTAAAGCCATTTATCCAAGCTAAATAGCAAACAAATTGGGAACGTTACCCAGATTAGAATAGATTAGAAAAAAATACTGCAGAGAATGGGCTCTTCTGATGGGAATAAGGCAAGATCTCAGCTTGAACCAGGAGAGAAAAACTCCAATCATACCCAAGGGTCAATTTTCTCTTTGGAATCTCTAGGGAGGTAAGCTGTAGATCAAGGATAATTGAGAAGTTGACTTCCCCTATGTGTATGCAACATCCAAAGTATTTCTCCCTATGTGTGTGTCTTTCTCCAAAAGGAGCCTGGGACAAAACATGTCTCTCCCTGAAGGTCTGCCTAGAAAAATGTCTAGAACAGGGGTCAGAAACCTGCAGCTTTGGGGCCACACATGACATTCTAGGTCCTTGGGTTCGGCCTTCTGTGTCTAAGCTTTACAGAACAAATTCTTTTATTGTAAAGGGGGATTTGTTCTGTGAAGTTTGGATTCAATGAAAAGGTCTCACTTGAGGACCTAGAGGACTCAGGTTCCCCACCCCTGGGACTCTAAAATTAACTCCACCCATCACGAAGGTTCACAGCGTTCTATCAGCATTCTCCCCACCAATTAGGAGTTAAAACATATATGAAGCAGCATGCAAAACTCCAGACTTGACTGAAAACCCATATTACAATTGACTTGAAAAGGATCTTAGGACATAGAATTTCACATGGAGTGAAGGAATCCTAGAATATCAACTCCCATATGGGAGAGAACTTAAAACAAAGACCAGCATGTTTGAAAGGGACCTCAGAAGACAGACTCTCAGAACTGGAAAGAACCTTAGATCATGAACCCTCAAAGGTGGGAGGGACCTTAGAACACAGGACAGTAGGCCTGGAATGGAAAACAGAACACAGAATGTCAGAGTTGGTGGCAGTGGAAGGACCTTAGAACATAGACATCAGTTCCAGAAGGGATCCTACAAGGTAAACAAATCTTAGAAATGGCAGGGAACTTAGAACATGAAATCTCAGACCTGGAAGGAGCCTTAGAACTCGTGATTGATCAGGTGCCTTAGAACCATAGATTTCAAAGGTTGGCAGGTCCTTAGGTCATGTACTATTAGAGCTGTATATCCATTTCACTACAGATGTTTCCCACCGCACCCCCAGTCTGGGGTGGGACAGGGTATGGTAGGAATAATATTATTTCCCAGAGCCCCCTGACACGGAGGCTAAGTTAGCTATTCCTAAAACCCTATCCCACTCAGGTTAGTTAAATTTTTTCCTTAAAAGGTCCTTAAGCTGGTTTTTAAACATCCATGAGATTTTACTGTTAGAGGATTTATTAGCTGATATGCCTTCCTGGTCACCTATAGGTATAGGACCCGCCCATGGTGAGTCAGGGGCTTTCAGATTTGGTGGACATTCCAAGGTTATGGAAGTCAACACATCCTGCCTTGATGATTAAGTCTGTTTTGTAGTGAGATCATTCATTGAGTATCCTTTTTGACTGAATAAACCTTTTGTTAACTGCTAAATGTCCTACAAGTATCTTTTTTTATAGGGCCCTGGTCTGAGTCAGGCCACAAGAATGGGTGGAGAAACATTCATGAATTCCTATTTCTATGCCCAATCGAAATCCACTCCTGGGAGAGATGCACACACTCTAATTCCAAAGGGTGTAGTATTCTTCAAACCCTGTCATTCATCTCCACTCCCTTCAGATGAACAGACTGAGGTCCTGGAAGGAAATTACTTTCCCAAGGTCTCATGGCTAGTCATTGGCAAAAAAGGACCCAGATCTTCTGTCTTCCATCGGAGGGATTTTGCTCCTCTTCGGTGATGTTCACCAAAGCTGGGAAGGTCAGCTTCAGTCCTAGGACCTCTCTCCAGCTCACGACAATGCCTGGGATTCTTAAAATTCTCTTTTGATTCTTGACATCTTTTATTTTTATATCCTTGTCTCCAATCTCATTTTCTATGAGAGGCCTTTCCCACCCTTCCTCCCCACAGCCACCAGCTGTCATTGCCACCCCCACTAAGACTGCCTTCCAGATATTTTGAATATATCTGATATCTACCTAGTTATTTTCATGTCTACCTCCCCCATTAGAATGTAAGCCCCTTAAGGGAAGGGGCTGCATCTAAGTTCCTTTGTATCCCCAGGGCTTAGCACAGTGCCTGGCACATAAGTAAGGCTTAATAAATGTTTATTGAATGACTGACTGACTGAATGAATCCCTCTCCACTCCCCCAGTGGAGTCATTGAAATAGCAAGAAATATCTCTTATAAAAAGATAAAGGAAAATAGAAGTTCAGCAAAATCAATAAATATCAATATGGATGAGTCCATCCATATCATCAGTCCTTCAGCTAGGGGGCGCCATAGTGCATAGAGCACAGGACCCAGAGTCAGGAAGACACATCTTCCTGAGTTCAAATCTGGCTTTAGGTACTTACTGGCTTTGTGACCTTGGTCAAGTCACTTAACTTTGCCTCAGTTTCTTTCTCTGTAAAATGAGCTGGAGAAGGAAATGGCAAACCATTCCAATGTCTTTTTGCCAAGAAAACCTCAAATGAGGTCACAAAGAGTTAGGCACAACTGAAAAAAATGACTGAACAACAAGAAAGTCCCCTACCTCTGCAAAAAAGGGAAGAAGGAAATATATAGTTACCCAGATCCTATCCCCTCGGGACTTAATACAAAATCCACTTTCCTAAAGCCTCTCCAAGGGACTGGAAATAGAATTAAGACTACAACATGACACATGGAAGGAGTCAGAGGACTTAAATTATAATTTGGATGCTGTTGCTAAGTCCCTATGTGCCCTTCAGCAAGTAACTTCTTCATTCTGAGACTCGGTTTCCAAACTTGTTCAATTAGGGTGTTGGACTAAGATCCCAGGGTTACAGACCCTGAGGTCATTAGCCAACCCCCTCACTTTACAGATGAGGAACAAGGAGGTTAAGTCACTTGCCACAAAATTACATGGGTAGTAAGTGTTTGATGATTTCTAAGTTTCCCTTGGGGATCCAGACCCTGGAAGGAAGTGGGAAAGGATGTGGGGGTGGGGAATTGATTTGGATTCAGTAGCCTCCCTTTTCAGGAGCAGAGAGAAATACTATGGATTCCAGAGTCATTGATCAATGCGTGTAGCACCCAGAGCCCAGCCTGGGGCCTTCCTCTCTCCTCCACTATCCTCATTGTGGAGGCGGGCCCAGCTTTAGGAAATCTCACTCATGGGCCCCATGCTCGAAACATCAAACAGGGAGATAGAGAGAAAGCTGCCAAGCTGACATCTCCTAGCAACAGCCTGTTCTCGGCATGATGGGAAAGCTGAAGGAATAAAGAGACAAAGTGAATTTCTGGGGCAGGCAAAAAAGTTGTTCAGGAAGGGTGGATTGTTGTGACTGCCCTTGCCCAGAGGAGGAAAAAATATCAGTGTTATAACGAGGCTGAGAAAACAGGAATATTAACAGACCCTTACACTTGAAATATGCTTTCCATAGGACTTTCACATTAATTTTCCTATTTGCAAGATACATTTAGAACCATAGATTGGAAAACCTGGAAGGTTACACAGAATGTCAGAGCTGGGTGAGCCCTTAGAACATAGAATGTCAGTGATGGGAGGGATCTAAAAACACAGAATGTCAGAGTTGAAAGGGACCTCAGGACACAGAATGTCAGAGCTGGGAGGGCCCTGAGAACACAGGATGACAGAATCTGGAAGGGGACTTAGACATAAAATGTCAGCACTGGGGGGAAGGGAGATCTTAGAACACAGTATATTAAAACTGAAAGGAAATTCAGAACACAGAATGTCAGAGCTAGAAGGTACCTCAGAACCTAGAATGTTATAATATAACATTCTTAGAAGAAAGAATGACTGGGGGCAGCTAGGTGGCACAGTGAATAGAGCACTGGACCTGGAGTCAGAAGGACCTGAGTTCAAATTCGGCCTCAGATACTTAACATTTACTAGCCGTATGACTTTGGGCAAGTCACTTAATCCCAATTGTCTAGCCTTCCCCCCTCAAAAAAAAGCAATAATAAAGTGACATCATAGATCACTAAACCCACCCCATTTATATTTTATATGAGAAAGCTGAAATCAATTTAATCTCGCCCTACCCTTTTTCTCCTCTCCCCACCGCCAACAATTGAATCTTTACACTATCTTTGAGGTAGATTGAACAGAACTTATCATATCCATTTTAAAGATAATGAAACCAAGACCAAGAAGAGGATGTGACTTGACCAAAGTCACAGTTAGGAGTAGAACTGAGACTAAATTAGTCCATGCTTTTTGCCCAGAGGCTCCCCAAAGGTGTTGGCTGGTTCTTGGCCTATATATGGAAGGTTTGGTGTTTGAAAGTGATTGCTATAAAGTCTGGAATTCTTATTAAAAATTCTAGGAAGCCTAAGGGCTCCTGAATGGTATATATTAATTAAAAGGGAGGAGCTCCTTTCCTTCTCTCTGGTGGAGTTCTTTCTGGAGCTGTTCTTTCTGTCTATGTCCTCCTTGCCTCTCAATTCAGGTCACTAGGGGTCTGTAAGCTAGCTGTCTCTGCACTAAATATAGCAGAACTGGAAGCTATCTCTTGATTGGTTCACACACTAGGTTGAGTGGCATCTTTTCTTCATTCAATGACCAGGGCTAGACAAGGTGGAGTCTAAGTTAAGTGCCACGGTTAGGAAGGAAGGTGGTTGGGAATAGGGTGTTTTACTCAGATTTATTTCCAGAGAATGATAGGGAGAAGAGTCACAGTATCTCAGAGTTAGGCAGGGTCTTGGAGGGTCTTTAGTCCAACACATACATGGTTGAGAATCCCCTCTATATAATCCTAACAAATAGTTACCTGGGAAATGTGGTATAATGGAAATCATATGGGCTCAGGGACCAGAGAACCTAAGTTCAATTCACTCCTCTGATTCTTACTGATTTGGAGACTTAGGCAAATCACATAACTCCCCTAGATACCAGTTTCATGAAGGTATAAAATTAAGGCATTGGAGTAGTTGGCCTCTGAGTTACCTTCCAACCCAAGAGCAAATCTGCTCATAGAACCCCCATAAAGGCAATCTCCCCACCTCCCAAGATCATCTATTTTCTTTTTAGACAGCTCTCATTATTCAGTTAGTTCTCTATTGTTCTGAAATCTGTCCCTCTGAAACTCCTAATCCTGCCGCCTGTGACCAAGCCCAAACAATAAACCTAATCCTTCTTTCACACTCCAAATGCTTGAACACCACAATGTCTTCCCTAAATCTTTTTTATTCCAGATTAAACAGTTCCAGATCTTTCAACTGGATCATACTTTCCCTAGCCTAGATTGATTGAGTTAACTTTTTTTGACTTGTGTAGGAATCTCCATTTATTCTTATTAAGTTTAATCTTTTTAGATTCAACTCAATGTTCTAGACCATTTAGAGATTTTTATCCTGATTTTGTTATCCATTGTGTTATATAACCCTCGAGCTATGGATTATCTGCAGTTTTGACAGGTATACTTCTATCACTTCATCAAAATGATTATTTATAATGTTGAACTACTCAGTGCAAAGGGCAGATCCTTGGAACACTGCATTAGGAACTTAAGTTCAAGCTAAAAACAACCATTCGTGTCGTCTCTTTGGGCTCATTCATTCAACCAACTCTAAATCCTTATAAACATACTATTATACAGGTTTTTCCCATCTTACACACAAAGGTATTATGAAAAACTTTGTCAATTGATTTGCTAAAGTCTATAAATACTTTGCCTATGTATTCCCAAAATCTATCAGTCTACCCTGTCAAAAAAGGAAAGGAAGCTTTAGTTCACATGACCTGTTCTTTATAAAGTTAGGCTGATCCTTACTTCCCTTCCTAGATACTCTCAACCTTTACTAATGCATTCTAGAAATATTGCCAGGAAAATGTTGTTCTAATGACAGAATGTTGGCTTTGGAAGGGACCTTAAAACTTACTACAGAACTTTAGAACCAGATAGGACTTTAAGGACCATCTCCCTCCCTTTCACAAATGGAGAAATAGGTCCAGAGAGTTTAGGGTATATATTTAATAGGAGGACCTAGACTAAGAATTTAATAGTAGACTTTTAGATAGGCTTATGAGGGAGATGTTTTTTTTTTCATTAGGGAGAAAGAAAACTGGGAGAGTAGGAAGGAAAAAGGGGAGAATAAAAGGGAAGGGAGAGGAAGAAGAAGGAAGGAGAGGAAAGGGGGAGAGAGGAAGAAAGGAAAAAGGGAAGGAAAAGGAAAGGAAGGGGAGATTCATTCCTAATCAGTTCAAATTATTTAAAAACTCTTCCTTCTTCTGTATTCCCCCCCCCCCATCTTGCTCTGGCATCCATCCAGAATGTCTCAGAATATCTCTCTTTTCCACTCAGGAGTTGGAAGTGGTTTATTTGGAGAAAGTGCTAGGTCTGGACTCAGACAACTTGAGTTAAAATCCCAACTCTCTTTCTTACTATTATGTGATGTTTATCACATTATTTCCATTCTCTGGGCCTCAGTTTCCTGAAGTGTTTGGGTTAGATGTTCTCTAAGGTTCCTCAAAATTGAAAATCCTATGGTCCTAGTTAGATTCCACCCATGTAGCTGTTTGGAAAACAACAGAGTAGACTAGTTAAGCCTTAGGACAGTGGTCCTTTCACTACAACTCCAGCTAAGATATTCAGCGAGGTCTAGGGGTGGCTTTGCAGTTAAGTTGGGGAGGGATTGGGGTAGTCTACAGGCATAATTAAGAGACAGAGCCAAGCCCTATCCATCTTGGTGGTAAGATTTGATATTGTCAATATATAAGGGCCAGTGATAGTAAGGGCATGATTGAGGACAAATGTCAGGGACAACTCAGGCAGAGGCCAGGACCCTGGACAGCTCAGAGGGGTTGATCTGCTGCTCCTATTATGACTTCTCCCTGGCTTCTGACATTGATCCCTGCAGCCACAGAATGACAATTCTAGAAAGTAATTTAAATAGAATTCAACAGCTAGATGGAACCTTAGAACATAAAATATCATAGCTGGAAGGTACCTTAGAACAAAAACTGCCAGGACTAGGAGAGACCTTGGAGCATAGAAGGGACCTTCCAAAAATAAGGTGTTAAAGACTTAATGTGTTTTCCCTATTGGTTGTTTGGGGTGTGATTGAAGAAAGAAACAGAGGAAGATTGTAGTTGAAAAGAGGAAACAGAGTAAAATTTAATCCAAAGGAATGTATCTCTCATTGTAGGATTTCAGGCAATTTGACAGGTTCTTGGGGAGATAGATTTTGGCCAAAGAACTTTGCTTATGTCCTGAAAATCACACTACCCAGGGAACAAAATGACTTGGAAAACCAGCCCTGCTGAAATAACTACCGGGACAGTGTTTGCCTTTGTTTGGACAGTTTTCAACAACTATAAAGTGTTGAAAATGTTCAGTCTTCTAGTGCATTAACCATCTTTTTTTTTTTTTTTTTGATGCGAGAAAGATATTTCAGACACAGGCTTTCCAGGTATGCTCAGAGTCTAATAGTATTAGATTTATTCTGCCTGGCCTTGCAGGACAGAGATAGGACCAATGGCTAAAAGTTACCAGGAGACAAATTCTGGAGAAATAAATAACAAGAGACTTTGGACAAGTCACTGGACAATGGGACTCATCTGTAAAATTAGGAGGCTGGGTTGTATCACAGATTTAGAGCTGAAATGAAACTTGGAGGCCATTGAAGCTAATCCTTCACATTCTACAGAGGAGGAAACTGAGCCTTGGAGAGGTTAAGTAAAGGTACAAGGTCATAAAGCTGGTAAACGTCTGAGGCAGGAATTAAACTCAGGTCTTCTTGATTCTTAATACAGCATTCTATGCACTGTGCCAGCACTGTGGACCAACGAGGCACACCCTAGATCAAAAATCTATGGTGTGTGCAGTGAATAGAAAGCACTGGCCCTGGAGTCAGGAGGACTTCAGTTCAAATCCAGCCCCAGACACTTGACACACTTAGCCATGTGACTTTGGGCAAGTCACTTAACCCCAACTGCCCTCCAAAAGGCAAACAAACAAACAAAACAAAAAAAAAACTATGGTGCTAAGGACTTCCTAACCATAGAAATAGAATGATAGGAGGCTCCTCATCACTGGGAAGCCTCTAGCTTGACCTCTCTGATTGGCCCTGATGTTCCTGCAGCCCTTACAACCTCTCTCAAGTAGAACTTCAATGGCTACTCATTTATTCACTGGGGGGTATTGCAAAGTAAGTACTCCATGCATCCCTCTGACAGTTTATGATGCTAGATGGCCCCTTGCTGTGAGGCCTCTGATTGTCCCTAATGTGTCTGGAGTCCTTGCTGACAGGCCTGCTCTTGTTCAGGGCCAGCTTCCTCCATCAAAGGGCCTCCCAGCGCCCACTTAAGAATGAAGGGCCTTCCAGCCTTCTCTGAGAGCTATCCAGGCTATTCATTTGCATAATGCTGGGAGAATCTGCTCCTATTTTCCCACCTGCAACAGACTCCTGTCTGATTAGAGCCCCCCTCCCCTTATTTGGGAGCTAATTACCCTCCAACTCAGAACCGGGTGTTTATCTGTAATCAGTAACAGGATGGGAGGGGGCAAGGAGAGGGAGGCGGCAGCTGACATCCCAGCTCAATATTTCAATGAATGGCTGAGCTCATTGCTGTGGGCGCTGCTCACTACCCTCATTGGTGCGCATAGCACTTTAGAAAGAGCTCTGAATACGGTATCAGGACGTAAATCTGAGGCCTGCTCCGTCACTGGCTACATTGGTGACCTTGAGCAACTTACCCCAACTCCATGAACCTCTGTAAAATGGGAGAACTGGGCCAGATGGCCTCTGGAGTCCCTTGCAGCTGGAGGTCAACAGTCCCACGATCATAATACCCATATGACCTTGAGAAATTAACTCACTTTACCTCTCTGGACTTCAGTTCCCCCAACTGTAAAATGAGCTTGGACTTACCAGCTTCTGAGCTCTCTCTTCAAGCTCTAGAACTATGAGCCCTTGATTCTATATAATTCTTTTCTATGCTCACCCACTCCCAGGGGAACACCCCCCCGACAATGTGCTGAAAGCCTTCCTCTTGACCTTTTTCTATTTCCTGGCTATGGATGGAACACTCTTAACTATTCATCTAGGTGGACAGAACACCAGACTTGGAGTTAGGAAGACCTGAGTTCAAATCAGCCTTGGACATTTACTAGCTGTGTGATCCTGGACAAGTCGCTTAACCTCCATCTTCCTCAGTTTCCTCAACTATAAAATGGAAATAGCAATAGCACTTATCTCCCAGGTAGTTGCCAGGGATAACATGTAAAGTGCTTTGCAAACCTTAAAGTGCTGTATAAATGCCAGCTATCATTAGAAGCATCTCTTACCCCCTCACTCTTGCCACATGACTAGCCCAGCTCTCTTTCCAATTCCTCAATGAAAGAATCATGTATTAAGCAGTGCCGTGGGAAGTAGGGAGCAAAGGGCCAGACTAAGTCAGAAAGCTCGGAGCCCTCCACATCAACACTTGCTAGCTGTGAGATCACAGGCAATTCATTAAGCTCTCTGAGCCTCAGTTTCCTCATCCGTAAAAAGGATGTGCACAGCACTTACAGGCTTGTCATGAGGCTCCACTGAGATAAGGTATGTAAAGGGCTTTGCAAACCCTAAAACAATCTATTATTTGGGATTGGAAGAGGATGAATAAAGAGAATATGCCTGTGATTTCATTGATTATTTGTTTTATCTTTCTTTGTATCTTCAGAACTCAGTTCAGTGCCTAGTATATAGCTTACTATATTACTATAATATATTGCTATATTATTACTATATTATTAAGTATATAATTTTCACTTCCTTTTTATATAGTAATTTTTATCATATAAGTAAACATAATTACTATTTTATATTAAGCCCTTAGGCTTAATAAATGTTTGTTGAACAACTGACTGGTTGATATGGGGAATTCCGGATGGAAAAACTACCTTTATCAATGTAGATCACCACCTTCTCTGCCACTGAGTCTCTTAGAGAGTTGACTGGGAGCACTTAGAGGTTAAGTGACTTATCCAAGGTCACAAAACCAGGAGGAGTCAGAAGCAAGAATTGGGTCCAGGTTGTCCTGACTCCAAGATTGCCCCTCTATATCTTATGCCACACTGCCTTTCAAGTTATCGTCATAATCAACAACTTCAACTTCATCATCATCATCTTCTTCATCTTCATCATCATCATCATCATTACCATGATTGTTGCTGCAAAGTATAAGGAATTATATCATACAGATTATATGGGTCAATAATATGCCCAGTGTCACTTCCTGCACATAGATTATCACTGGAGATACACTGCGGCTTTGTTGCATTCATCATGAATCTCTCCGTTGTCCTCTGGTTCACCTGCAACTTTGATCCTTTAAAGATTGTCATTTTCCAAGATTATCAGCCATATGGCATCATCCAGAAGGATATTTATTTTGAAAAGATGGGTCTCTGCACTGAGTAGCTGGCATTAGGAAAAATGAATAAGAGGCAGAGGTGGCAGGTGGCAGGATACCGGTCCCAGCTCTGTCACTGTTTGTGACCTTGAGAAAATCATTGCCCTTCTCTGGTCCTCTGTTTCCTCCTCTGTAAAATGAGTGCATTGGTCTAGAATCTAGATTAGGGGTTCTTGGTCTGATATGCATAGAACCACCCTTAAATTATCATTGATTTATTTCAGGGGATCTGTGAACTTGGGTGGGAAAAAAGATCTAATTATTCCCATTCTCTTCTAACTGAAATTTAACATATTCTTCAATTATTTTAAGATGTTACTCTGAGAATAGATACACAGGCTTTACCAGAAATCCTAGGGGTGCTCATGACACAAAAAGGTTAAGAACTTCTGGTATAAACTGTCTCTGAAGTCTTGCCCCTCTCTGACATTCTATGTTCCAAGTATCCTTCCAGCCTGAACATTCCATGACTATGATTCTGTTCACATCAAAGCCATCCCTGGATACAGTAATGCCCCAGGATGGTTACAGATGACCCATCCAGACCCACTTAGCACCTGCCTCCTAACATTCCCAGGAGAGCCCAGGGTTTCCTGCATGCAGAAGGCATGAGAGACAGGCATCAAAAGCTTTGATTTAGTCAAGAGATTACTAATAAGAGCTAGCGTCCATAGAATCACTTTAAAATTTGCAAAATTATTTACATATCTTGGCTCATGTGAGTCTTATAACAACCCTTTATGGCAGATTCTATTATTATTCCCATTTTGGTTTAGGAAACTGAGTCTTCAGGTTAAGTGACTTACCTGCAGACATACAAAAAAGTAAACCTCTGAGGCAGATTTGGGATTTCTAACCACTTTACCACCCAGCTAACTCAGTATCAGGAAATGTCAGGAGATTATTCCAGCTTTGGCACTCACACCTCATTGGTGCCCTCAGGTGCCTCCATCCCTCTGACTGGAAGGCTTGAGGGAGGAGCAAAAAACTCCTCCCCAAACCTCTCTTAAACTCAGCCAACTTTTCATCTCCCCATTTGCACTACTTGGTTCTGACCCCGCCATCATTATCTCTTCTCCTACCCCTCCCCTCACTGGGTACTCTCCCCCTCCTTCAACTTTCTTTCGTATGTTACCTTCCTCCATTAGAGTATAAGCTTCCTGAGGACAGAAACTCTTTTTCTTTTTCTTATTTGTATTCTCAAATATGGTACCTGGCACATAGTGGGTGTTTAACTATTGTACTGAACCTGGAAGAGACTCAGAGTATGAGGTTGATAACAAGGGTTTGTTAACCCTTTCTATGCACTAGGCACTGTGTGAAGCATTGGGATACAAATACAAGCAGAAAGAAAGACAATCTCTGCCTTCAAGGAGCTTACATTCTAATGAGAGGACCTGAACGGAACCGAAAAGGAGGAGTGAAGGAAGGAAAAGGTAGTCATGAGGGGGAATGGTGGGAAAAGTCCAGAGAGTCAGGAATAGACCTCAGAGAGGAATAAAGACATGCCGAGCTTGGGTACTTTCCTTGAAAAAAGAAAAGATCTTCTGGGAGGAACTGACCAATGAACTTCCAGGGTGGCAGGACTCAGTGGCCATCCAGTCCACCCTGAACTTGAACTAGAATACCATTTGCAACATCGCTGAGAAAATGGCCACACAACCATTGCTTGAAATCCTCTAGTGAAAAGGAGCCCGTTACCTCCTAAAGTGGTCCATTCTTTTGGTTAGCTCTCCTTTTTAGAGGAGTTTTTCCTCATGACAAGTCTAAATCTGTTTCTCTTCAATTTCTGCTCATTGTTCTTAGTTCTGCCTTATGGGACAAGCAGAACAAGTCAAATTTATGTTGCACACAAGTCATTAAATTCTTGGAGACAGTGATGATGTTGTCTTTTCTCAGGCTTTAACAAACCCAGGACCTTCAACCCATCCTTGTTTGGCATGAACTCAAGGACTCTTCATTACCCTAGTTCAGATTCCCTTAGCTGTATTAGACAGTCATCTAGCTGATGCCTCTCCATCTGGTCTACGAGAAAATAGCATGAGGGATATACTATGTCTATAGCATTTCCCCTAATCTACCTGTCTAAAAAAAAGGAAATGAGGGTATTCTTGCATGACCTGTGTTTGATGAAGCCAGCCTGGGTCTTTGTGATCACTGATTCCTTTTCTATTTTTTCACTAACCATCCCTCTAATAACACACTCTAGACCTTAGCTAGGAATTAAAATCAAGCTCATTAACCTATGCTTTGCAGATTTAATTCTCTTCCTGTTTTGAATGGGATGACCACATCCCATTTCCCCATTCCTCTCTATATTGTGATTCTTCAAATATCACACCAACAGTGGTTAACAATTACACAATAATGATTGCTGGTATTTAAATGATGTTTTAAAGTTTGCTTTACAAATGTTATCTCATCTGATCTCCACATTAACCCTGGAATATGGCTGCTATTATTGTCCCCCTTTTACAAAAGGGAAAATTGAGGCTGAAAGAGGTTAAGTGACTTGCCCAGGATCACACAGTCACTAAAGGCAGGATTCTAACTCATTTCTTTCTGACTCCAACTCCAATGTGCTCCCCAGCTGCCATTCACCACTGCTTTCTATATTCAGCTGGAACAAATGACTTGAACCCGTCAAGAGAAACAAGATGCTCTATTACTCTCTCCTATTTAACCCAAGAGATTTCTTACCAAATTCTTCAATTTATGTCTAAGGATCAATTTTACCAGGAGAATACATCTCCTAATTTATAATTGAAGTTCATGGGGAAATTGATTCTCTTTACAGAAGATCACTTTACAGTCAATTTAACTGGGATGTCAATCTTCCCAAAAAGCCAGAGATGCCTGAGAGTCTCCAGGGAGTAGATGCAATATACACCTGGTGAAGAGAGGGGCTCTGAACACAACCCCTAACGGGCCCCTGTTACTATAGACTTTACAGTTCCCAAGGGATGCCCCCATTCAAGGAGGCTCCAAGGCCGGATCTGATTGGGCAGAGGAAAAAGTGAGCATCAGCTTGCCCAGGGCCCAGGCCCTCAGGAGAGACAGAAATCTGGAAAATGAGAACGGTTTATTATACTGGGGATTAGGGGAGTGTTTGACAACTGTTCCCGGTAAGCTGATTGCTGGGAAGAGATGTACGGGTGCAGCCCTGCATCCTAATGATTCCATAGTACCTGGCCCCCACAAGGAGGGAGGGTAACTGCGGCTGGAGGCAGGGAACATGGAGGAGCCATCTCCAGAAGCCTGGGGATTGAGGACTGGAGTGAGGAGGGCTGGGCATGGCCCATGATCTCAGCAGGCATGGGACTTTAATGGGCTCAGAAGATCAAGTCCTAACGTTGCTTCTTACTAGCTGCATGACCTTCAGCAATCCATTTGCTCTCTGGGAGCCTCCATTTACTCATCTGTAAACTGAAAGGCTTTCTGATCTAGATTTGAAGTGTCATGAACCACTTTGGGTGGCTTCGTAAAGCCTGGGAACCCCTAATCAGAATGATGATTTAAATGCATAAAATGCAATACATAGGTTTACAAAGAAAATCAATCAATTCGTGTGGGTCCTTAGAAAAGAGAATATCAGAGCTGGGAGGGACCTTAGAATACAGAATGTCAAAGCTGAGGGAGGGCCCTTAGAACACAGAACATCAGAGATGGGAGTGCCCTTAGAACACAGGATGTCAGAGTTGGGAGGGACTTAGAACCCAGAATGCCAGAGCTTAGAGTCTTAGAACCCAGAATGTCAGAGATGGGAGGACCCTTAGAACACAGAATGTCAAAGCTGAGGGAGAGCCCTTAGAACATAAGATGTCAGAGCAGAGAGAAGCCTTAGAACCCAGAATGTCAGAGGTGGGAGGGCCCTTAGAACACAGGATGTCAGAGCTGGGAGGGCCTTAGAACCCCAGAATATCAGAGCTGGGAGAAGCCTTAGAACCAGAATGTCAGAGGTGAGAGGGCCCTTAGAACACAGGATATTAGAGCTGAAATGACATTAGAGATCATCCAGTCCAATATTTCTACTTCAAAGGTGAAAAAAGCCAAACCCAAGAGTCTCTCCTGAGTTCATGGCAGAGCTCAGCCTCATCTCAGCCCAACTGAGGGCTTTTTCTAAGGCACCTCTATCTACCTAGTGTCCCAGCAGCAAAAGATGAAGCCTTCCTTCACAACATTAGGTATGAGGCTTACATTGCTAGTCTCCTAAGAGAGAGAATTTACTTGACTGAGACACTCAGTTGTCACTGACTGCAAACAGATGTTCTCCCTGAAAGCAAGTTTAGAAAGAGCTGGGAATAAGGGAAGAATGATGGAACATGGGCCCTAGCCACCTAAGGGGACAGTCAGAGGACAGGATGGAGAGTCTAGGGGCCAAACCCAGAGGGGAAGAGATCTGAAAAGATCATCTGGCCCAGCTCTTGCTCTCAAGTAGGTCAAGTTTTATTATTGCAATCTCACAGAAGACATTAAATGAGGTCCACATAAATCAATTAAAATCAAAAAGGTGTTTTTTGCCAGGCCCCATGTTAAGCAGTTGGGGGATGGCTTACAAAGTCCTCTGTGGCAGAGTGGATAAAGTACTGACTTGGAATTAGGAAACCTGGGTTCCATTCTCTCCTCTTGATTTGCCAGCTGTGTGATTCCCTAAGCAGGTGGCTTTTTCTCCCTGGGCCTCTGTTTCCTCATCTGTTAAATGGGAGTTAGACTCAATGACCTCAATGGTCCATCCCAGCTCTACACCTTTCATCCTATAATTGATAAAATGCCCACATCACAGTGTTGCTGTGAGGCTTAAATGACAGAATGTCTGGCTGGTGTTCTGTATATATTAAAGTTCCATAGAAATGCCAATTGATCTCATTTTCATAGAGGAAAGAGCACTAGGCTTAGAGACAGGAGATCTCTGACTTTAGTCTATCATCTGTAAAATAGACATTTTTTTCTCTACTTCACAGAATTTTTGTGACTAAAGCCCTTTCATGAGCTACAGAAATTGGAGGTTTTATAATTCTACAAAGGTGTCTGGTGGTTACAATCATTTTGGATATCAATTTGGAATTACACACAAAAAGCTATTAAACAGGGCAGCTGACCAAAGGCTACTAACTCCAAAGAGATCAAAGATATAGGAAAAAGTTTTATTTTCAAAATATATCTGAAACAGCTCTTTTCATGGTGGGGGAAAAACCCCGGAAACTAAGAGGGTGCCCATTGATTGAGGGCAAGTTCTGGTATATAAATATGACTGGATACTACTGCACTGCATGAAATGATGGAAAGGATGGATTTAGAGACACTTGGGAAGATTTGTATGAACTGATACAGAGTAAAGTGAGCCACACCAGAATGACAATCTATACAATAACACCTTTTTTATTAGTTTACTTATTTTTAGTTTTCAACATTCACTTCCATAAATTTTAAATTTTCTCCCCCCTGCTTCACTCTCCTTCCCCAAGATGGCATGCAATCTGATATAGGCTGTACATATATATTCTCCTATTAAACATATGTTCACATTAGTCGTGCAATAACAACATATTAAGGCAAATAATTTCAAAACTGTCATAACTCTGATCAACACAATGACCATCCATGATTCCAGAGAACCAATGAAAAAGTATGTTCCCCACCTTCTGGCAGAGAGATTATGGACTCAGGGTGTAGAATGAGGCACGTGGTTTTTGAAGACAGACAATAAGGGGTTTTATTTTGCTTGATTATTAATATTTGCCACAAGGAATTTGATTTTCTTTCCTTTCCCCCAATGGGGTAGGAGTATGAGAGAAAAATAGATTTTTGTTAATTAAAAAATTAAATTAAGGGGAGGGCTAGGTGGTGCAGTGAATAGATCACCAACCCTGAAGTCAGGAGGACCTGAGTTCAAATGTGACCTCAGACACTTAACACTTACTAGCTGTGTGACCTCAGCAAGTCACTTAACCCCAGTTGCCCTGCTCCAAAAAGAAAAAAAAAATTAAATTAAATTAAATTAATTTAGATCCCCAAAAGTAAAATGACTCATCTAAGGTCACATGTTGAGTCAATCACAACATTTTGAGCTCTTGCTGAAAATTTGGCAGATCCTGGAGAGTCAGGTGAAGGCAAGACCTCATGACCAGAATGATGAATTTGAAGTTCCCAGCCTTAGCTCAAGGCTGTGTCAGGGAGGTGCATGGATTTATTATGGGGAGCAATGTTTTGGATGAGGTCTCCTTAACAGAGAAATACCCTTTATGCGGCTGGCACCAAATTGGTCCAGGTTTCTGTCTTCAGACAGCTCAGGTGTCATGAAGCCCATTTTACAGTGAGTGGGCTACACTCTCTCTCTTCACCCTCTGGGAAGACTCCTCAGAGTGAGGAGAAGGCAGAGACACTAGATCTGTGTAAGATTAGACAGACCTGAGCTCTGGGTTTCCTAAGAAATTACACAACCTAGGACCCTTCCCCCTTCTCTTGCTGTCAGGCAGCCTTAAGCCCTTCAGGAATTTTAGGAATCTCTTAGAGTCCTTCCCCCTTCTTCACTTTGGTGGTTACCAGATAAGGATAGGTATATCTGAATTGGCTATCCCCTGTTTCCTTGTTCCTTCTCACTGGAGGAGATTTCGCACCCAGATGGTAAGCCTGCCTCCCAGCCAATGGGAGAAGGGACAGCGGTGGGAGGGGGCTTGACTGTGTTAGGGTATAAATTCTTGCTCCATTCTTGTTCAGTTTTCTGTAACATTCCTCATTCCACTGGTTCATACTGGTGGAAGGGATGCCCTCTTCTCCCTAGAACTGGATAAAACTTCCTGATCTTTCCTCAAGATACCTCTGACTTTTAATTTTTGGGGGGGTAGGGGATGTTGGGGGTCCTTGTACCTCACACAACAGTAAGGTAACTAAAGCCCAGGTCAACGAAATAATCAGAGGACTTCCCTGGTCATTCTAACCTCTAACTAGGTCTGGGGCTCCACCTGAACATTTTGCCACTGTGAGACCACCAGGATTCCCCAGGCCAGAGGCCACCCTCCCCCTGCCAGTGTCCCCCCTTCCCCATTTCTGGTACCTGGAGGGCTAAGGGAATCACTTCATATTTGATGTGAAATCTTCTTCTATTTGCTCTTTAAACATTCGCATAATCCTCTTAATCTTTTTACATCTCACCTGCCAAAATGTCTCTGCAGCTTCCATTAGCCCTACTCTGGCTGGATTTACTTACTCAAGAATAACAAAATGTCAGAGCTGGGAGGGGCCTTAGAACACAGAATGTCAGGGCTGGGAGGGCCCTTAGAACCCAGGATGTCAGAGCTGGGAGGGCCCTTAGAACCCAGAATGTCAGAGCTGGGAGGGCCCTTAGAACAAAAGATGTCAGAGCTGGGAGGGCCCTTAGAACCAAGAATGTCAGAGCTGGGAATAACCTTGGAGACCATCTAGAACAATGCTACTCAAACTTTTTGATATCAGAATCTCTTTATAAGCCTTAAAAATTATTGAAGACCTTTCCCCCACAGAACTTTTATGTGGTTTATTTGAGATTTACTCTATTAAAAATTACAACTTAATATTATCATGAAAATAGTTTTCCCCTCAAGGATCACCCTGGGGAACTGGTGAAAGTCTAACACTTTCATCTTTTAAAGTGAGGGATGAAGGCCCAAAAAAGGAAAGTGACTTAACGAAGGTCACACTGTGGAAATACTAGGACTTACACAAAAGTGTTGGGCACCCCAAATCCTTCACCTTTTCAGACCTTCCCTTTTCCAGGTGAATGATAGGTCACTTGATGGTTCTCTACAAGTTCCAGCTTTCATCTTCCTCTCATATAGTCCTCTATTTCAGGGCCTGTGTTAGCCTTCTGAGAGTCTAACAAACCACTCTCCAGGTAAAAATCAAGAAGAGCTTAATTTTTTTGTGTTTTGGTTAGGGCCCCCTTCACAAAGGGCTTTTTGCATTTATCCTTTTTAAAGCACCTGAAACCCCCTCCACACACATATATGTTTTCCCCTGACCATTATCCCAGGATTAAGATGAAGAGCAGATCAGGATTGATTCAAACTCAAGCCACCACTAATACAGCATTTTCTGAAACCAACCAACTAGAAAGCGTATTAGTTCAAAGCAAAATCAAATTTTTATTTTACTTACATTTAAATTTAAATTACATTTAATCAAATTTTTTTTAATTGTGACTTGGAAAGATCTTTCCTCCTCCCCTCCTTCCCCCCCACCCCATGCACACAGGGGCACACTTTCCCACAGGCTACCACCCCTCCCTTTGGGAAGGGCACACACACAAAGGATACACAAGCTGACAGTCATTTTCATCATAGCTAATATTGATACAGCACCTACTATGTGCAAGGCACTGTGCTAAGCTCTTTACAAATATCTCATCTGATCCTTAAAACAACCCTGCGAAGTCAGGTGCTATCATCCCCATTTTACATCGAAGAAACTGAGTCCAGCAGAGGTTTAGTGACTTACCCAAGGTCACACAGCTAGTTAGTGTCTAAGGCTGTATTTGAACTCAGGTCTTCCTGACTACCATACTTGGCACTCTATGCACTGTACCACCTATTTGCCTCTAGACTACAAGAGAGCACGCAGGTAGGACTGTTTATAGACAGGAACATTTGTAAAGGAGAACGCATGCATGCGTACCTGTGGCCAAGGTGTACACGTGGAGGGCAAACACCCAAAAGATTACGTGTGACTAAGGCTCCTGGGTGGCCAGGGCAACTCCTTTGTTACATCAGAGTGCCTGATGTCCTCTGCTAATGTGACCTTCCAGCTCTCCCCTGAGCACCATTGCTTTGTCTCTGCTGGCCATCTACACCCTGCTCGCCTACCTGTTCTCTGTTAAGATCCTTGGGTCTCCAGAATCACCTGTATCCCTTGGTTACTATCTGCTGTTGTCTAGTGGCTAGTAAGTCTCTCCCTGGTTAAGAGGGCACTAAAGTTCTTTTTCAGTATATAGCTAAGGCAGCTGGGGGTGCAGTGAATAAAATGCCAAGCCTGGAGTCAGGAAAGATCTGAGTTCAAATTTGACCTCAGACACTTACTGGTTGTGTGACTCTGAGCAAGTCACTTTATAACCCAGTTTGCCTCAGTTTCCTCATCTGTAAAGCGAGATGGAGAAGGAAATGGCAAACTGCCTCTATATCTTTGCCAAGAAAATCCCCAAAGGAGTCAAGAAGAGCCAGACACAACTGCAAAACAACTCAACCACCACAACAAAAAAAGGGTTATAAGCCAGTAGACGTCCATCCAGTTGGGCCCCTAACAAAAACTAGCAGAGTGCCTCCAGGTTAAAATTAAGTATATATCTTACCACTTTTCTCCTAGTATAAATTAAAGATCTTTGGCTCCAAGCCATTATCTGACTTGGGATTAGAAAATTCCTTTTTTTTTTTTTTAACTCTTATTAAACTCAATTGTCCATCTGCATTGCCAAACTCTACATTAGGAAGGCCACTGAGCAAAAGCCCCTGCCCTGCTTCCATAATGCTCTCCTGCTGGTATGCAAATGACCTAGGGCTAAGGCAATCCTTAGCAAGCTGTCTCTGGCCTATAGGCTTGCCTCCATTATATATAACTACTCTTAAAAAAAGCCCTGACAAAACTGCCAATCTTTTCAACTTAAAACATGGTTTTCCATAGCTCAGCCCCCAAAGACAAACCCCAAAGGCCATGTGAACAGACCAGGGATACCAAAATGGAGCAGCCGCTAGTTAGCAGAAAGCCACCACATAACTGCATCTTCCAGATCAAAAGTCAGAGTGGCCTTAACACATTGAGAAAATTCTGCCAGAGGTTTATCTATCAGACAACGGGAGGATTTGTTTTACAATAAGGGTAGTAGTATTATACTGTGGAAAGCCCAGTGACCTGAGTTCAAATCCTGACTCTATAACTCTCTGAGTGACTTTGGGCAGATCATTTTCTCTTGAGCTGGTCCCTGAGTGCTCAGGCAAGGTAAGAAAGAGTGAGATGTCAGGAGGAGAAGAACCAGCTGGTTCCAGAATTGTCACAGGAACAGCATCTCTGATGCCAGAAGAAAGCAGACTTTGGAGGCAATAGGGTTAACTGATGGTTGGATAGCTGGATGAAAGGAAGTAGGTTAGTGGAAGATTCTCTTGGTTCATTTGCAATTACATGTTCAGTAGGAGGAAAGAATTATTTCTTCAGGTATAGTCCTTGGTTAAACCAGATAAGTAGGTGTCACAGTTGCTATGGATATGGGATTTGGAGTGAGGAAGACATGAGTTCAAATCTGGCCTCAGAAACTCACTACCTGTGTGACCCTGTGCAAGTCACTTAGCCCTGTCTGCCTCAGTTTCCTCATCTGTAAAGTGAAGAAAGAAATGTCAAATTGCTCTAGTATCTTTGCCAAGAAAACCGAAAATGGGATCACAAAGAATCAGATACAACTAATGACCAAAAAGAAAAAAGGTGAGCTTGAACAAGCCACTTAACCTCTGTCTGACTTAATTTCCTCCTCGAATTAAGGTAATATATAGCGCCTCCCTCACAGGTTGTTGTGCTGATCAAATGAGATAATATGAATAAAGTGTTTTGTAAACGTTAAGGTACAATATAAGTGCTAGCTATTAATGTCATCATTATCTCCAAGCTTCCACCCACCTCCAACATTGTGTTCTGAGGACCTCCCAGATCCAACATTCTGTGTTCTAAGGGCCCTCCCAGCTCTGACATTCTGTGTTCTAAGGCTCTTTCCAGCTCTATGATCCTGTGTTCTAAGGGCCCTCCCAGCTCTGACATCTTGTGTTCTAAGGACCCTCCCAGCTCTGACATTCTGTGTTCTAAGGGCCCTCCCAGCTCTAACATTCTGTGTTCTAAGGGCCCTCCCAGATCGGACATTTTGTGTTCTAAGGACCCTCCCAGCTCTGACATTCTGTGATCTAAGGGCCCTCCCCTCTCTCGCATTCACAGAATCACAGAATACCAGAGTTCTAGGGGACTTCAGGAGCCATCTAGTCCGATCCATATCTGAAGAGTAATCCCTTTACAATATCTGACAAGTGCTTGCTCTTTTTGCATACCTCTCTCTAGAGAGAAGGAACCATCATCTTTGTAGACAGGCAAAGGGGAAGGAAATGCTTGTTTATAAAGTGCCTACTATGTCCCAGGCACTGGGCCAAGAGCTTCAGAAACCTGGATAACTAATTATCAGGACGTTTCCCTTGATGTCAAGCCTAAGTTTGCTTCTCGATAGCTTCCTTCTGTTCATCACACTTGGTTTTGCTCTCTGTGGCCAAGCAGATGAAGTCTAATGCCTCCCCTTGATTCCCCTTCAGATGCTTAGACATGGGCTCTCATAATACCCCTGACACTTCTCTTGTCCAGGCTAGAAACCCATTGTTCCTTCAGCTGATCCTCTCATGGACATTTCCACCGCCCTCTTCTGCACCCTCTCCACTGTCTCCATTTCCTTCCCAAACAATGGTACCATAACACCATACTCCTGACTATAGTAGACTTGTGGGCTGACCAGGACAGAGAGCAGCCATCTGCTCTCAATGTAGCCTAAAATCACTTTACTCAGTTTTGGCTGCCATGTCAAACTGTTTATTCATATTGAACTTTTAGCTCACTTTCAAAATGGGGAGGGGTGGTGGAGAGGGGAAACCTGGTATTTTGGAAAGAGTACTGGGCTGGAAGTTTTAAAAGACCCAGGTTTGAACCAAACCTCTCACACAAACTAGTTGTTAGATCACAGTCAAGTAAACCACTTAGCCTCTCTGAATCTCAGTCTCTTCATCTACAAAATGGGATTAATAATCATGATAGCTCTGGCTTCACTGGATGATTATAAAAATCACATGAGAAGACACACTATTTTCAAATCTTTACAGAGCTGTATACATAATTTTTCCTGTCATTCTTCAGTCAAGTCTGATTCTTCATGACTTTTTGGAAAAAATACTAGAGTTTTACCATTTCTTTCTCCAGATCATTTTATAGATGAAGAAACTGAGGCAACGAGGGGTAAATGACTTGCTCAAGGTCACACACCTAGTAAGTGAATGAAGCTGGAGCACGTTACCCACTGCGCCATCTAGCTGCCATGTCAAGTATTTCTAAAGATTCCCAGTGTGATGATGGTGATGATTGGAGTCATGCTCTCCACTTTGTGGGAAGTTAACTTTCTGAGAGCTAGTATAGGATTTTAGATTTCTGATTGTTGAATTTTATACTATTGGATTCAGCCTGAAAAAGAAAAGTGTCAGGGGTATTATGAGAGCCCATGTCTAAGGATCTGAAGGGACATCTAAGGGAGACATTAGACTTCATCTGCTTGGCCACAGTGGGCAGAGACAAGTGTGATGAACACAAAAGAAGTCATCAAGAAGCAAACTTAGGCTTGATGTCAAGGGAAATGTCCTGACAATTAGTTATCTTAGATAACTAGATAACTTAGATAACTATCTAGCTTAGATGTCCCAGGCCATCCAGATCTTTGTGGAGCCTGACTCTGTCATATATCCTTCCAAGTGTTGCAGGATCTGCAAATTTAATAGGCATACCCTTTAGTCAAATTCAACAAGCATTTATTAAGCATCTATTGTGCGCAAGGCATTTGACATGACATCTATACCTTTCTTCAAACTTTTACAAAAATATTAAATTGCATGTGACCAAGGACAGATGCCTGAGGCACCCCACTAGAAATCTCCCCCAAGTTGCCATCAAGCCATTAATGAGTCCAGTCAGGAAGGGACTTTGGGTGTAGGCACTCAAATGGTTCTGATGCCACCTTATTTCCATCACGTAGCCCACATCTCTCCACCTTATTAGAACTGTAGCATTCTAGCAGAGAGGTAACCAGGGGAAACATTTAAATATGAAAAAGCAAGCAGGTATATCTGAAAAAGAATCAGGTGATCTTGCATGATCTAGGCTGTGATGTAATGTAGCCCCTACTAGTTCTAACATTCCATGAGTTTGTGAATATAATAGTCCTGTGAGGGCTGTCAGTTGGGCAGATACTGTTGTCCCCATTTTGTGGATGGGAAAATTGAGAGATGGAGTTATTTGCCTACTGTAGGTCTCATGATCAGTTAGTGGGCTCAAATCCAGTCCTGCTGCCTTGGAGACTAGCGTTCTTTCCTTTAGATCTTGATGCTTCTGGCAGTGCCTCTTCTTTCATAAAAGCCTGTTCCCCTCCCCCCGCCCCCACCAGCTAGTCAAGGGAACATTTATAAAGCAAAATGCTCATTAGGAGAAAGTGGAATAAGGTGATCTGTTCAGGACCTGAAGTCCCTGGTCCCTAGACTGATGGAGACAAAACAGAGCTGAGCAGCTGCCTTCTCAAAGACATCCTTTCCCTGCCTGCTTTCACACCTCTCCTCTCTCCCCATAGGTTCATCTTTCATCTCTGTTCTTACTGTTGTGTCTCTCTCTTCCACTCTTTGTCTCTCTTTCCCTCTCTGTGTGTCTATATCTTTGTCTCTCTGTCTCTGTATGTCCTTCCATCTCAGTCTCTGTCTCTGTCTCTCTGTCTCTGTCTCCCTCTATCGTTGTCTCTCTGTGTGTCTCTGTCATTTCCCTGTTTCTCTGTTTTCCCATTTTATTGGTTTCCCTGTATTTCTGTTCCCCCCTTTCTCCATCTCTCTGTCTCTCTCTTTCTCTGTTCTTATGTGCCCTCCTTTTGTACATCTCACTCTCTCTGTCTCCCTTGCCGTCTATTTCTCTCTGTCTCTGTCTTTCTCTCTATCTTGTTTGGTCATTTGTCACGCCTGACTCTTTGTGACCCCATCTGGACTTTTCTTGGCAAAGATACTGAAGTGGTTTGCCTTTTCCTTCTCCAGTTCACTTTACAGATGAGGAACTGAGGCAAAGAGGGTTAAGTGATTTTCCCAGGGTTATCCACATAGTAAGTGTCTGAGGCCGGATTTGAACGCAGGTCTTCCTGACTGTAGGCCAGGTACTCTGTAAACTATGGCATTGCTTAGCTGAATTTTCTATTCCTCTCCTTCTCTCATCTCCCCTCCTTTCTCACCTTGTTTCCAGTTCTGATGTTTTGAGGGAAAGACCCCAGTCCTGAACAGCTAGGTGGATAAAGAGCTGGCCCTGGAATCTGGAAGAGTTATGTTCAGTTCCTATGTTAAACATTCACTGCTCGACCCTGGGCAAGCCACTCAGCCTCTCTGGGCCTCAGTCTCTTCCTCTGTAAAATGGGGATAATTATCTCAGACAGTTAGGAGGATCCAATGAGTTAACACATATATAAAGTGCATTACAAACCCTAAAGAGCTATAGAGGTACCATTGCTGTTGTTTCTGTTATTTTTGTTCCTATTAGTCCTGGTCGTGATCACTCCAGCCAAGGAGCTGGAAGGTGACCCTCAGAGATCCCGTCCCCCAGGACGTGATCACTGTGCACTGTCCATTCCCTTGGCTGACCCATGGCATTCCTAGGGGAAGCGGGTGGTCCCTGGCCTCTGAGAAGCTGCTGCCAGGGAGCAGTCAGGATGCCAGTCTGAGCTCCCCCTGGGAAGCAGCTGCCTTCCCTGTCTGGGTCACTCACGTGTCCTCCCAGGGTAAGCTCGGGGCTGGAATTGGGGAGGAGGGAAGGCATGGAAGAATGATTGGTTTAGAGTCAAAAGAAATCGTAGAGATCATCTAGTCCAACCCCCTCCTTTTACAGAGAAGGAAACTGAGGCTCATTGAGGGAAGCAGGGACCAGAGCCAAGATTCAGACCCCACACACACACTACTTATCAGCATGGGCTGGTCACAGAACCACACAGCCAGCATCCTGTGCTCTTCTCCACCAGCTAGGAAGGTATGAACTCTAGAAGGTACAGAGGATGTAGAATGAGGGATGGAGAAGCCAAGAGCTGAACTCTCTGACTCTCAGAGCTAGAATGGATCCCTGAGGGCCGCTAGCCCAATAGCTTGCCTGGTTTAGGAATCCCCTACTGTGTTCCCTATCCAGCTTCAACTCTCCCACCTCTGGCAATGGTGATCTCACTACCACCTGACGAAGAAACACCGTATATGCTGGGGAGCAGGGATAAGGGTGTAAGGAGAAACTTTCTGGAGGAAGCAGGACTTCAGTTGAACCTTGAAGGGCACAGAGGATTTGGGAATGGAAAGAGGGGAGGAGAGAGCATTATGGCAGAGGTGCAAACAGTGGTAAGCATACCTTCAAAATTGGCAATGTCAGACACAGCAACAGATTTAAATCTGGAAGGGGCCTTAGAACATCCTCTGGTTCAAACCATCCCACCCCCAATCTTTGTCATTTTATAGATGAGGAAACTGAGGCATGGGGAGGCATCAAATGACTTCCTAAAGACAAACATGTAGTGAATGAAAGGTGTGGAATTTGAATCCAAATCTCAGCTCTCTCATTGCACTGAGGAGGAAGCAGGCTCAGGAAGGAGAAGGTTAGAGCCTGCACTAATTAATGATCAGGTCTTAATTTCTCTCTCCCTCCCCCATCATGGTTCTTAAGGAGGTTCTGGTTTCCACAAATGTGTCTGTTGTCCTCTCCAGACTGCTTCCCTACCCTGCCAGCCACCTGACCCCCAGGCCACCTGCCAGAGGGGACCTCCCTCACCCCAGCTTCCCCTTTCATTTCTCAGAAACCTCCCCATTTCTGCTGAACTTGTCTGTTTCTCTGGTGGAACCCCACCAGGGTTTACTGGTCAGGAAAGGAGAAGTGGGAAGGGATGTGAAAGTTGGCACCCATCTCTAAAGGAAGGGTAAGGTCATTTCCCTTCAGGCCCTAGTGGCTCCCCTTTCTGGAGGGTGCAGACGGCCAAAGTCAGGCAGTCAGTGGAAGCATCCCACCTAAGCCCAGAACCCGAGAGGCAGGTAAGACCTGAGAGTTCAGCCCAGCTTAGGGGAGCTGGGACCTGAGTTCAGGTCCAGTGAGCTGGGGCTGAGGCTGGGAAACCTCATTTCCAGGGTCAGGATGCTCCCAAACATTGCCTTGGAAGCATCTGGGAATTAGTCTCATGGTTAGGGGATAAGAAGAATGACCAAGGGCTGAGAGGGCTGAGGAGATAGAACTGGGGGGGGGGGGTGATGATAGATCCGAATGACAATTGGGGGTTATAGAAGGGAATTGAGGAATCTGTGGATAAAAGAAATGGAGATGAGGGAAACTGATGATAAGGGGGATGGGCCATGGGGGAGAATGGGGTCAGAGGAGGATAGAATTTAAAGAAAATGAGAAGAGAAGCAGGCCTCAGGATGTTGGATGGTGGGTCAGTTCAGAAGGAATAGGGGTGGGGTCCCACATGCTCGATGCCCCCCTCCTCTCCCTCCACCCATTCTCCATTAGCCCTCCCTCTGGGCAGAGCACCAAGCCTGGACTTCTGATGCCTTTGCCTCTCATCCCACCTCTCATTCCTCCCCTTGGGAGCAGCTTCAGGGGTCCCTCATTTCTGCCACTGTAGCCCAAGGAGAGTGATGGGGGGAACTGTACCTGGTGCCCCAGGCCTCCTCAGAGACAGGTGTCTGGCTGTGATATTATCTGGGGCTGGCACAGCTGGGATGGGCCTGAATAGGGCAGACTCCTGTGGGCAGGAGGATGAGACAAGGGGATTAATGGGCACCTGCCTCTCCTGGTGTGGCCTTTCTCCCCACAGGCAGCATGGCCTCGTGGTCCTGGCTGGCAGCCTGTGTGCTGGCCCTGTGCCTGGGCTCCACCTTACCACAGAATGTATGCAGAGCTCCTGATGGGCGGCCAGGGCAGCCTGGAGCCCCAGGTCTGGATGGGCGCCCAGGACCTAAGGGGGATCGTGGTGAACAAGGTAAGCTTGACCTCCAGGACAAACGCCCTCCTCCCCACCCCAGGCAACCCAGCTCAGGAGCCCAGGGGGAGGGGGGGAAGGGGCAGTGAGCCCAAGCCCAGGGTGAGCTGAAGGGGGCGGGGGGGAGAGGGCAATGAGCTGAGGTGTAGGGGTAGGAGCACAGGACTGAGGGGCCTCAGATCCAGACTGAAATCCCAGTTCTGCCACTGGCTGATTAAGTGACTGACCAAGTCTTGCTTGTTTCTGTGCTTCTGTTTTTCTTCCCCTCGGCCTCTCCCTCTCTCTCCTCCTCTCTCCCCCTCTCTCTCCTCCTCTCCCATTTAAAAAATAGTGAAGGAAATGGGCTGCATGACCTTCATGGTCCCTTCTTCTAGCTGGACATTCTATAATTCCCCAAACTCCGAGCCCAGGCAGAAAGGGTCGATGACCAGAGGCTTGCGACAGCCCAAGACTTCACTAAGCTCAATCTGAGCTCCGTCCTTCAGGGAATGAGAAGAAAGCAAAGGATCCTAGGAAACAGGGAAAACCCATTTAGAGTCAGACAGGAGGTCATAGGCCACTTAGTTCAACCCCTCCATTTTGTGGATGTGGAAACTGAGGCCCAGAGAAGGTCACCCTTGGTCAAGGTCACACAAGTGGTAAGAGGCAGAAGTGGGGTTCCAATTCAGCTTCTCTGTTCCCAAATCCAGTGTTCCTTCAATAGCACCTGAATAAGCAATTTGCCCTGACATCTGTGTTCTGTGGATTCCGAGGATCCAGACAAATAGAGGCCAGTGTGCCCATTCCCCAACTGAGCAAACCAGTTCAGACCGAAGAGAGGGTGATCCTTCTCTCTTTCATCTCTGAGACAGATTTACCCAAGCTGTTCTAGCAAATGGGAGAAATGGCAATATATTGTTTGGGACACTAGCCAGCTGTGTGACCTTTGGGAAGTCACTTTCCTTCCCCCATCATTAGAGTAAGAAGGGTAGAGAATCTCTAAGTCCCTTGCAGTTCTGGCATTCTGTTCCTTGAAATCTCTTCCATTACTAATATTCTAGATTCTAACATTCTATGTTTTAAGGCCCCTTCCAGGTATATTCTGTATTCTAAGGGCCTTCCCAACTCTGATATTGTGTTTTAATGGCCCTCCCAACTCTGACATCCTGTGTTCTAAGGGCACCTCCCAGCTCTGACATCCTGTGTTCTCCAGACCCTCCCAGCCCTGACATCCTGTGTTCTAAGGGTCCTCCCAGCTCTGACATCCTGTGTTCTAAGGGTCCTCCCAGCTCTGACATCCTGTGTTCTAAGGGCCCTCCCAGCTCTGACATGCTGTGTTCTAAGGGCCCTCCCAGCCCTGACATCCTGTGTTCTAAGGGTCCTCCCAGCTCTGACATCCTGTGTTCTAAGGGCCCTCCCAGCTCTGATATTCTGTGTTCTAAGGCCCTCCCAGCCCTGACATCCTGTGTTCTCCAGGCCCTCCCAGCTCTGATATTCTGTGTTTTAAGGGCCCTCCCAGACCTGCCTCTCTATATTTTTACATCGTGTCTTCTAGTGCTTGCAGGTCTTTACTTAGACACAGGCTTTACCCACATGTGACCCATGTCCCATCTTAGGGCACAGCCCTCAAGGTCCCTCCAAAATTGCTACAGCTAAGTTGGGGTCCCTGATGCTCAGCTCAGACCACAGTCTCCCCGGGTGACTCACACACTCAGTCACTGAAATCTCTTTCACAACAGGGGCAGCAGCAGCAAGGACAGGAGTCCGGGGTCTCAAGGGGGATGAGGGTGAACCTGGCCCCCCTGGAAAGCCAGGGAATAGAGGTTTTGGAGGTCCACCTGGTCCCCAAGGACCCCAGGGACTACCTGGAGAGAGAGGCCCCAAGGGAGAAACTGGAAGACTTGAAAACCAGGTGAAGCCAGCCTTCTCAGCAGTCCGGAAAAACCCACCACAGGACAGGAATGTGGTCATATTCGACAGCATCATCACTAACCAGGAAGGCCGCTATCAGAGAAACACTGGCAAGTTTATCTGTAATTTCCCTGGCTACTACTACTTTACCTTCCATGTAGTGTCCACTGGGGACCTTTGTCTCTTCATCGTGACCTCCAAGGCAGGCCGGAGCAGACGCTCCTTGGGCTTTTGTGATAGCAACAGTAAGGGAATTTATCAGGTCAACTCTGGTGGCACAGTGCTGCAGCTGGCTGCAAGTGACGAGGTGTGGATAGAAACGGACCCTCACCGGGGCAACAAGATCTACAATGGTCAAGATGTTAATAGTGTCTTCAGTGGCTTCCTACTTTTCCCCTCCAACTGAATTTGGTGCCCTAAGGTAGAGAAACTTGGAATGTCCAGCAAAGACCAGAATATCAGCTTGTACGCTTCTAATCCTTTCTGCCCACACAAAATCATGGCTCTGGAGCTGGAGGAGGCCTCAGGGGTCATTATGGCCAATACCTTGATTTTACAGATGAGGAAACAGATTAGGCTGTCAGAGAGATACAGTGACATAGCCAAGGTTACAGTGACATAGTGGGATGCCAACTCAGTGCTACTACACGATGCCAGCCTGCCGCCTCTTGGGCAAGTCATTTAAAAACATCTATTTTTTAGTACTTTAAGAACTTTTTAAAGCATCATCTTCACAGACACCCTGGGAGGAAGTGAGGAGAAGGGCTATTATCCTTCTTTGTCAGATGGGGAAACTGAGACTAGGAGCTAGAAGACAGCTTGCCCTAAGCCACATGGCCAGTGTCAGAGCTGGTGCTTACACTGTCCCACATGGCCTCCACATGTAACCGCATTTCTCTGTGAAATGTGAGAAGGATCCTTTGACAGATCCTTTCTGGCTCCAGGATCCACAATGCTCTGTCTCCCTGTCCTTGAGCCCCCAATGCCACAGTAGCTTCCTTCTGTCCCAACCCTGGGGCCATCAAAGCAGCATCTTCCAGAGCAAGAGGATGAGTACTCCATGCCAAAAGCCAAAGCCGCTATCTTTGCCTAAGCCTGCCTGCCCTTCTGCTTGGCTCTCCCACTTCTGAAGAAGGTCCTCTCCAGGACTTTGGCACCCCTGTGCTGATGGCTGCCCTCTCTCCTCCATTCAGTCTCACTCATAGGTTGAACTTTGCCCCTCCCTTCCACAGCCCTGAGCCCACTAGGTCGCTCCTTCAAAGACACCTCTGCCTGTCCCTAAACCCCCAGTGCTGAAGGGGACAGTGATCCCCTTGCATCCTCAGCACAGCATATAACCACCTGAACCAAGGTTTTAATGAATAAACAAAGTGATTCCGTTCTTTCTGCCTTCTTCCTATTTTCCTTCGGGTGTGGGCTAGAGTGGATATAGGGCAAGGATGAGGTGAGGATGGGGCGAAAAGCTTATAGGAGAATGAGAGAGGGTGGTCCTAAGGAAGATGGGGCTAGAAGACTGGGAAGAGGATACCGGAAATGTGGAATCAGTAAGAGGGAGATGGGAAAGGCATAATAAGGCCCTAAGGAAGAAGGAGCTGATAAAGGATGGTCCTTGGGAGAATGGTCCTTGGGGACTAGAAGGATGGGCCTGGGGAGGCATGAGGATGGAAGGCTCGGTATGTGGGCCAAGGAAAAGAGTAATAGGGATAGGAATAACAGGCTTTTTGAAGAGGCAGGACCAAGAAGTTGAAGATATAGGAAAGGGTATATAGGGTTAGGAAAATGGAGGTGAGGATAAAGTGTCTAGAGATGGGAATAGGGAACGTAGATCAGGAGATAAAGGCTTGGGGAAGGGGAGTTTGGGGAGGAAGATTTGGGGAGAAAGAGGGGAGGAAGGGAAAAGGGAGCTGGGGGAACATTCTTAGGGAGGGTGGAGGGGAAGCCAACTGCTCCCCTCAGTTCCCCTCACTCTTGGCCCCTCACCAGTCCTCCACTACCTAGGTCTCTCAGTCCTAACCCGCCCCCCTCCACTTCATCTCTGGATGAGACCCTCAGAAGCATCTCCAAGGGCTCCTCATTTCTCCCTGCATGTCCTGACACCAAACTGGAAAGGGCGGAGGGGTGGGGCTGGGGGAGGAAGGTGTTGAGAAAGCTCAGAGTGGAGAAAAATGTCCTGGGTGGCCCAAGGCTGGTGACAAACCACGTGCCCCACTCAGGACAAAGCCATTCTTCACGGGCCGTGGCTGCCACCTGCTGGCCAATGCCTGTCTGTGCATGAAGGTCATTACCAGTCATTCATCAGCCTGGCCAAGGCTGAGATTCTGTCCAGGACCAGCGCCACACAGCCCTGGGGGAGCCGCAGGGACTGGCATCGGCTCGGTAGCAGCAGAAGTCCAGGGTATCACAGAGGTGGGGAAGGAGGGGACAGAGAAGATGGGACCTTAGAACAAAGAAAGTTAAAATTTAGAATGTTAGAGCTGGAAGGTCCACAGAGGTCATCTTTGGGTCTAGCTCAATCACCCAACCCACATAAAAGGAAAGTGACTTAGCCAAGGTCACACAGGTCTCCGTGGGTCTGAGTTTGTGAACTTAGCACTCCATCATAATAACAATAATAAAACCAATAGAGACTTAAAGGCTTGTAAAGCACTTTATATATTTTTATCTTTACAACAACCCTGTTAAATTGGGGTTATTTTTATCCCTGTTTTACAAGAGAGGAAACTGAAACTGAGAGAGGCTAAGTGACTCTCCCTGGGTCACACAGCTACTAAGGGTCTAAAGACTCAAAGTTAGGTCTACCTGATTCCTCTGTCCTATGACACCTAGCTGGCCCTGTCTCCCCACTGGCTTTGGTCCACCCTGTACCCCACCTCTTAGGCCTCTACTGCTTAGGGCACAGATTCTGTGTTGTGCATCCAATCACGGGAACACATCAGAGTGAGCCATTGACATATACTCTCTCGCCCTGAATTTGCCTACTCCCCCTGACTTGAGACACGTCCCCCGTACTCCCACCTTGAATCTCTTTCCTATCCACGAGAAATCCCAAGCATTTTCCTGCTTCGTGGATTAAGATATTGGAGGACCTTGATTAAGTGTTAGCTAGAAGGAAGAAACAACATAACATCTATGAAGCCATTATCAATCATTAATACACCTGAGCAAAGATCAGCCGACTGACTTGTCAGTTTTCTAACAAGGCCTTGAAAGAATAAGATGAAGGAAGGGAGGAGAAGGGGGCTGGGGTCCTGACATTGGGGTTACCATTTCCTCTCTCTGAGCCTCAGATTACTCCTATATAGAACATGCAAATTGAACCAGATGGCCTCTAAGGGCCTTCCTAGCTTTGACATTCTGTGTTCTAAGGGCCCTTGCAGCCCTGACATCCTGTGTTCTAAGGACCCTCCCAGCTCTGCCATTCTGTGTTCTAAGGGCCCTCCCAGCTCTGACATCCTGTGTTCTAAGGGCCCTCCCAACTCTGACATCTTGTGTTCTAAGGGCCCTCCCAGCTCTGACCTCCTGTGTTCTAAGGATCCTCCCAAATCTGACAACCTGTGTTCTAAGGGCCCTCCCAGATTTGACATTCTGTGTTCTAAGGCCCTTCCCAGCCCTGACATTCTGGGTTCTCAGGGTTCTCCCAGCCCTGACATCCTGTGTTCTAAGGGCCCTCCCAGCTCTGACATCCTGTGTTCTAAGAGTCCTGTCTCTGACATCCTGTGTTCTAAGGGCCCTCCTAGCTCTGACATTCTCTGTTCTAAGGGTCCTCCCAGCCCTGATATCCTGAGTTCTAAGGGCTCTTCTAGCTTCAATATTCTGTAATTATCTGATTCCTCCTCTTTTGCAGGAAGCTACACCCCCTTCAGTCCTGACCTAGGTTCTTCCTAAATCCCCCGCCCTTTGCACACCCTGTCATACTGCCCCCCTCATATGAATTAGTCCAGAGATTCTGGGCCTGGGCTATGAATAAGGAGCTTCTCAGTACCCTCTCTCCCCACTCCTTCAGGCCCGATTTTATGCTTCTACCTACCATCACAAGTCCTCCAGCCTTCTTGTCCCCAGGCTGAAGCTTTGGGGTAAGTATAAAAGGGGCTGCCCCCCAGAAGAGTTATCACTAATGCCTCTATGCCAGTCCTCCCAGACTGTGAGCCATGCCGAAGAGCTATGAAAAAGCCAGTTTGGGCGGAGCACAGGATCTGAATTCAGGAGTGCTAAACTAAAGCTTAAAATCAACCAAGGAACCTTAATTAAGTGCCTACTATATGTCCAAAGACAAAAATGAAGCAAATATTTGATTATTGAGAATGAGATGGCCTATACACTGACTCTAATCAGCCCTTGGAGAGCCCTAAAAGTCAAGCTGAGGAGCCCCGGCTTAATGCTAGAGGCAATGAGAGCCATTGAAAGTGCTTGAGCAGAAGAGGGTCTTTTTGAGATTTAGGAAAATTAATCCTGAAGCCTGTCCAAGATGGAGAGAGAGGAAGGTTGTACAGGGAGTTGAGAGCTTTCTCTAACCCTCCAAAGTTACCTTTCATCCACTCTGAATATTTTGGTTTTTGTTCATCCAATTCTCTGTGACCCCATTTGGAGTTTTCTTGGCAAAGACACTGGAGTGATTTGCCATTTCCTTCTCTAGCTCATTTTACAGATGAGGAAACTGAGGCAAACTGGGTTAAGTGACTTGCCCAGGATCATTAAGTGTCTGAAGCCAGGTTTGAACTCAGATTTTCCTGACTCCAGACCCAGGACTCTATGCACTGTGCCACCTCCCCATTCCACTCTGAATATAGCATTTTTTATTATTTATTTGTTCTTTTCCTCATTAGAATGTAAATTCCTTGAGGACAGGAACTCTTGTTACTTTTCTTAACACTAATTTAATACAGTGCCCAGTTACAGGAGCAGGGAACCTGTGGCCAAATTGGTTCTGTGAAGTTTGGATTCGGTCAAAGGACCACACTTGAGGACCTAGAGGGGCACATGTGGCCTCCAGGCCAGAGGCTCCCCATCAGTATGTAGCAAGTTTAATAAAGGCTCCTTGAGTGATTGTGTCCTTCCCTCCTACTCAGCTCTTGAATTTATTACATTCAAATCTGACTTCAAAATACTCTGTGTGTGTTTGTTGGGATGCGTCTGCCCATCAAAACAAAATTATTCCATTCTAATGAAGGAGTTGGGGAGGGAAGGAGGTGACTGGAAGACCCTGTTCCAGACAAGAGCTCCCCTAACAGAGTTCTGATGGAGTTGGAGATGGAGATGGTGGCAGGAATGTAGGTGACACGGTAAGACTAAAAGAACCGGGCTTGTAGTCAGAGGTCTTGGGTTTAAGACCTAACCCCAACACCTCATGACTATGACATTAGGCCACAAACTCCCCACTGTGGGTCTCTTTATAGATAATCTCCAATAGTGAGTTCACCTATAAAATGAGGGATTTGACAAGTTTGGCCAAAAGGACAAGACTGCCTCTCTTCTTGGCAGAGGTGGGGGGCTGGTGCTGAGGAACACTGTCTCTCCTGTCAGACTCAGTTCATGGATTGGTGAGTTTGTCTCCTTTCTTTTTCTCTTTCCTTCTTTATTTCAAGGGAAGATTCCATGGATAGGGAAGGGAAGAAGGATAAATTCAGAAGGGAAGGTTATGTAAAAGGAAGACATTAACAAAAATTAAAAACTGAAAAAAACCAAGGGCTTGAGGGGGCTTCTAAGAGCCTTTTCAGCTAATATTCTATGTGAGAATCCTCTCTATTGTAAGATCCCTTTCAACCCTAATGTTCCAAGTCTATAAGTCACACCATCTGAGTACCAGACCAAGACAGCTTTGTCCTTCTTCTTGAGAAAGGGACTCCTAGTTCTCCCCATCCCCCATTTGTCAACACAAAGGTTCAAAGAGATCTGGGTGGGTTTGCATGTGGTCAGCCTAGCTCAGCAATCCCCAGAGTCCCTATTTAGGGGAAACAAGGGGAAAAGAGGATGTGAGATCTGTGAGGGAAAGAGGGAGGGAGGAGATGATGGGGGAAGGAGACAGGACATGGTGTCCTGGGTTCCCATCCCTCCCCCATTGACCAGACTTCCTCCTGCCTTCTGAGGAGGGGAGCAGTGGCCACTTCTGTGACCAGGCCTAGAGACTTCCAGCTCCATCCCAAGAGGCAGCAGCCCCCAGGTGAGACTGGGATTTCTCTCTCCCACCATCTTCCCATGGTTGACTGGTTAGCATGACAATATATTGAGGGAGGAAGGGGGAAAAGGAAAAAAGAGGGAGTTTTCTCATCCATAAAATCATCTCTAGTTTATCTTTAGAGATAATCTCCAATATTCTCTGCTCTGAGATCCCTCTCAGACCTGACAATTTATGCCCTAATGCCTCTTCTGGCTCTGACACCGTATGTTCTGAGGTTTTCCCAAGTTGATGTTCTGTGCGCTGAGAAAGATCCCTTCCAGACTTCATGGTCTATATTCTGACAACATTCTAAATGTCATCATCCCCACAGTCCTGAGACATACATAGCTCAGGGACTCCTAAGAATCTTACTGAATGAGAGGGAAGAAAAGGATTAAGGGTGGGAGGGCAGGAAAGGTGGAAGTGGAGAAAGAGAGTAGTCCCATCTTCCTTTCTGAACCTAAGAGCCTGGGCTCAGGGAGAAAGCCCTTTCTTGTGGAGGGTAAGACTAAGGGAGAAGGGCCAGAGACAAGCAAACAAAGAGGTAGCCCCCAGCTAGCCCAGCTCTGGCAGCTGGACCCCCAGCTTGGCTTTCTATCCCCTGTACCCTTGGTTGTTTTTCTTTGGGGATGGGGAAGTTCTACTCTCCAATAGGAGAGCCCGGGAGCTTCTTCCTTCATTGGTGCTGGGTTTTCCACAGGATGGATGTGAAGCTCCCTCAGA
Source organism: Gymnobelideus leadbeateri (assembly GCA_011680675.1). NCBI lineage: Eukaryota > Metazoa > Chordata > Mammalia > Diprotodontia > Petauridae > Gymnobelideus > Gymnobelideus leadbeateri. The sequence continues at coordinate 729,397 of WOXC01007236.1, read as the reverse complement.
ATGGCAGCTTAAATTGGCTCCTGTTCCTCTTGGCCCTTCTGGGAGGGACCCAGGCTGACCCAGCCTCCAGCTGCTATGGGATCCCTGGAATGCCTGGCCTGCCTGGAGTTCCAGGGAAAGATGGTCGAGATGGACTGAAGGGGCCCAAGGGGGAACCAGGTGAGTCCTGCCAGTCTGAGGAAAGGAACTGAAAGGGGAAGAGCAGAGATAGGAGTGGGAGCAGAGGGAAGGGGCTACCCTGGGTCCCAGGTGCCCAGTGCTTGGCTATCACACCTCGCCTCTATGTACAGTCACCCCTGTTCACAGGAGATGCTGCACGCTGATGCTAGCAGACATCCATCCCCTTGGACTGCAAACCTGGCAGGGGGTACCCTATTCCCTGCTCAAGGAGCAGTGAGACTCTCAAAATGCTTCATTCCCTCTCCACTGAGGGCCCAGGGCCCCATTCTGGAAGCTCAGAGCTGCCAGAGACTGCAAAAGAGAGGCGAGCTCAGCAATGGTCCCATCCCCTCATTTACAGATAAAGAAATTGAAATTGAGGCAGACGACACTTTCTGTGCAAGATCATGGGCCCATGAAGTGGCAGAGTGAGAGCTAGAACCCAGGGTTCCTGACTCCCAGGGCACAGCAATGGTGGCAGCTCACCACTACCAAACCTTGGGAAGAACAGGGGCTCTGCTCCCTCCTCCTTCCTCCCCTGCCCTTAATTGAGGACCTTAGTCATCAATTAATCAAGGAGGGTGCTATAGCCCCAGGGGACCAGAAAAGCCTGGGGCTGGGATCTGACCCCAGAGATCTGGGCAAAAGGGGTGGGGTAGGGGAAAATATCTGCTTATATGTATGTAGTGAATTGGTCTTCTGTCTCTATACAGCAGGAAATCAAGGATAAAGGCTGTCTACAGTGAGGGAGGGACTCTGTGTTTCTACATGTGTGTTTATGCATATGTGTGTTTATACATGTGTGTGTTTACGGTATCCTTATGTGACCAAATGAAACAACATAATGCTGGAAGTTCAATGTCTGTAGCAAATTGTGTATCTGTGCCTGTGTGTGTGTAAGTGTGTCTGTGTGTGAGTGTGTCTGTGTGTGAGTGTGTCTGTGTGTGTGTCTGTATGTGAGTGTGTCTGTGTGTGTCTGTCTGACAGGCTGTGTCCATGTGTGCCTGTGTGTGAGTGTGTCTGTGTCTGTGTCTGTAGGTGAGTGTGTCTGTGTGTGTCTGTCTGACAGGCTGTGTCCATGTGTGCCTGTGTCCATGTGAGTGTGCACTGGGAGTCTTGTGAACTTTGTATGTACTTGTGTAGCTGTATGTCAGTGTAAGACGATGCGTGTGTTCAAGGTGTATACAAATAATAAGAGCAATAGTCATAATAGCTAACAACAAGAACACAGAGGTACTGAGCACCTGGCTTTACAAAGTGCTGCACATATTACTTCTAATAACTCCTAGTTATAAATCACCTTTATAGAGAGAGTTTTTCATATATACTCCCATTCGCGTTGCACAACCTGAGGAGGTGGTTGCTATTATTTTCCCCATTTTGCAGAAGGGGAAACTGAGGCTCAGAGAAGTGACTTACCCAGGGGCACACAGCTGGTAAGTGTCTTAGGTAGGAGTTAAACTGACTCCAGGTTCAAACCTCTCCACTCAATACACCGTGTGGTCTCAGTCTGCTCATTTGTCATGCTAAGTGTTCTGAGTTGTGGGGATCAGAAATGGTTTTATGGAGGAGGTGGGCCCAGAGCTGAGCCTTAGGGGATGGGAAGAATTGGGAGAGAGGGAGAAAGGGAGACTTCACTTCTGAGAGGAGCCTGATGGGAGGCAAACACATGTATGGGACATCTCCTAAAATATAAAGCATTCAGGAAATCTTTCTTTCTCCTTGTCCACTCCTTTCTTTTTCTTATAAAATCATGGCACCTGAAAGGGGAAGAGTAGTCCTAGTAAACTACCTGAACAGCAATCCCTTTTATAGCAAGAGCATCAGGCATGAATTTAATGCATGTGGAACCTTGGACATGGCACTTAATGACTCCAAATCTTTCCTCATCTGTAAAATGGGCGTCAGACTACTCACATTGCCCATCTCAGAGGAACGTCATGAGGAAAGCCCTTAGCACACTATAGGGATGTGAGTTATGGGTTACTGTTATTGTTTATAACAATAAGTAATGTTTCTGTTAATGTATTCTGAGGCAGTAACAATAACAACATATTTGTATAGCAGGTTAAGATTTATAAAAGCATCATCCTCGTGACAACTCAGTGAGTGAGGCAGTATAAGTATCACTCTTCCCACTCTATAGGCCAGAACACTGAGGCTCAGAGGTACCATTTTCCTTTTGTCTTTGTATTCCCAGCACCTAACGTAATACCTAATATAATACATGCTTCATAAATTCTTGTTGATGGATTGATTGAGCTCCAGTATAGGGCTATCCTCTCTGAAATGTCCCATCTTCCCACAGGGATACCAGCCATTCCTGGGACACATGGGCCAAAGGGCCAGAAAGGAGAACCAGGACTCCCAGGTCACCCTGGGAAGAATGGTCCCATGGGACCAGAGGGGCCCCCTGGTGATTCAGGCTCCCAGGGTCCACCAGGAAATCCAGGTATCCCCGGCAAATACAAGCTGAAGTACCAGTCAGTGTTCTCAGTGACACGGAAGACCCAGGAGTACCCAGATCCCAACAAACTGGTCAGATTCAACACGAACCTCACCAACCCTCAGGGGGACTATGATGTGAGCACGGGCAAGTTCACCTGCAAGGTTCCAGGTCTCTATTACTTTGTCTACCACGCATCCCAGACGGCCAACTTGTGCGTCTCCCTGAACCTGAGTGGTACCAAAAAGGCCACCTTCTGTGACCACTTATCCAACAAAAAGCAGGTCACCTCAGGTGGGGTCTTGCTCCATGTGGCATGGGGCGAGGAGGTGTGGCTGGAGGTCAATGACTTTAATGGCATGGTTGGCACTGAGGGTTCTGATAGTGTCTTCTCCGGCTTCCTGCTCTTCCCAGACTAGGCCCTTAGGACAGCTTGTCCACCCTTCCCTCTGCCCATCATCTCCCTTGCTTGCCTCACACTCTTTCTCCTACAAATAGAATGGAAGCTCCTTGAGGGCAAGACCTGGTTCACTTTTTTTACTCTGTACCTGTAGGACTTGACACATAGTAGGCACTTAATAAAAACTTGTTGATTGATTGGAGGGTTCTCCTTCCTCCCTGCCTATCAGCTGAGTCCTTCTGATTTTACTGTCTTGACTTGGCCATGCCATATTAATCTCTCCCTCCCATGCTCCTGTGACACCTTTGTGGCCCTATTTAGCTCTGAGCACAGATTACTCTGGGTTGTAGCTAACTGTTCATGCATAGCTCTCCTGCCTCCACAATCCAACCATGAGCTTCTAGAGGGCAGAAGCTACATCAATGGACCCTGGACGCAATAGTATTCAATAAATGTTGGTTGTGCTGATGATGTCTAGAAGTCCTAAGTCCTCTGGAAAGCCATCCTGGAAATCATAAGGGGCCCTCGAATATTAAGGAGAATTATTTGTTTGTTGGTTTATTCTTTAGATGTGTTTTAAGGGTTTTTTGTTTGTTTGTTTCTTCTGCCTTCATTAAAGCTATTGGTACTCAAAGTCATTGAAAATGTGTTTGAAGGGGCGGCTAGGTGGCGCAGTGAATAGAGCGCCGGCCCTGAAATCAGAAGGACCTGAGTTCGGAGCCGGCCTCCGACACTTAATCCACACAAACAAAAACCTAGCCGTGTAACCTTGGGCAAGTTACTTAACCCCAATTGCCCTAAAGGGGCGGCTAGGTGGCGCAGTGAGTAAGAGCGCCGGCCTCGGAGTTGGGATGACCCGAGATCAGATCCGGCCTCAGAAAATGAGCACCCACGCATAAATAATGACTAGCCGTGTAACCTTGAGCAAGTTACTTAACCCCAATTGCTTTAAAAAAAAAAAATTAAAAAAAAAATGTGTTTGAATTTTCACAAGTATGTTTGAATGTTGGAAGGACAGCCTGGGATGGTGGATAGTGAGCCAGCCTAAAAGCCAGGAAGCCCCCCAGCTCACGCGCGCACACACACACACACACACACACACACACACACACACACACACACCCGATCCTGGGCTAAAACCCCTCAGATCTCTAGGCAATTCTCTAAGAATGTAAAATGCATAGAGGGTGCCAATCTGCACTGGTGGAGGGGATATCCTAACTGGGAGTTCCCTATACCAGGAAATCGTAAGTCCAGCCCCTATGTTTATGTTTTAATGTGAATATTGCCATCCAACAGAAGGGCTCACTTAACAAATGACTCATCCATTATCACAGAATCACTAACAGAGGTCTAATTAAAGCATCTGATCATTGTTCTTCCCTGCTGTGCACATTAGCCAGTATTTGGTCAATAGCCAGGACACACAAAATACTCTCTAAGAGATATTAAAACTCATTCACTACACTGCAAGAACCCTGATGGGCCAACTCAATCAACCAGGAAGATCTTGGTTTCTTGAATAGTAAAAAACCAACCCCCCCAAAAAAAGTCAGGGAGGGGATAGCTAGATAGTATAGTGGATAGAGCAGGAGGACCTGAGTTCAAATCCAGCCTCAGATATTTATTAACTATGTGACCCTGAGCCAGTCACTTAACCCTGATTTCCTAAAAAAAAAAAAAAAAATCAGGGAGTGAGAGAATCTGCATTTTAGTCCAACATCTGAACTCTGATGGAGCTGCATGATACTAAGGAAGGGAGTAAACATTTATACAGCACCTACTATATGCCAAGCATTGTGTTAAGCATTTTATCAATATTATTTCATTTAATCCTCACAATAACCCTGGGGAGTAAGTGTTGTTTTTATACCGATTTTATAATTGAGGAAACTGAGGCAGACAGAGGTCAGACAGACCTGCCCAGGGTCACACAGCTAGTAAGCATCTGAGGCCAGATTCAAATTTAGGTCTTCCTGTCTCCAGGCCCAGTTCTCTAATCACTGCACCTGCTGGCCTTTAGCTTCCTTCTCTATAAAAGCAAAGACTAGGACTGAACCATTGCTCTCTGGTCCCTTCCAGAACTGACAAGTCATTCCCCCAGCTCTCACGCATAGAAGGCCATCATCCCCAGAGTGTCATTGATTTCAGTCTAGGAAGAGCCTCTAGGAGCCCTCCTGTCCATACCTCTAGCTTTAAGATAGGGGCAGATATGGACCTGCCATTCTAGTGGAAGAAGGAATTCCCAGGTGAGGGAAGTCCATCTCCCAATGCAAGCCAGCACCATCTCCAAAACATATAGTTCTAGAGGGCTGCCTAGATCACTGACTTGCCTAATTAAGGTCATACATCCAAGATGTCAATAGGGATACTTAAACCAAGCCCTTTCTCTATGTAACAGGCCTTCTCACTGCGCAGATAGGAAGCTTGAAACACAGACAGAGTCAGTGTCTCACCGCACATAACAAAGGTAGAAAATGCCTAAACAAGCACATAAACCAAAGTCCTCTTACTCCAAATCTTGCATTCTTTCCAGGAAGTGTACCTTGTCTCCAATATGTTGTGTTCTAAGATTCCTCCCTGCTCTGACATTCTGTATTCTAAAGTCTCTCCCAGCTGTGACATTCTGTCTTTTCTAAGGGCCCTCTCACTTTTGACAGCCCGTGTTCTAAGGGTCCTCTCAGCTCTGACATCCTGTGTTCTAAGAGCCCTCCCAGTTCTGATATTCTCTGTTCTAAGGGTCCTCCCAGCCTTGACATCCTGTGTTCTGAGGTCCATGTGAAGTCTAATATTCTAACAGTTTGACTCCCTTCTCCATCTTCCTTCCCTCCACTCCTCTCCCTCACTCCCCAGTTAAACAAAGCATATTTCACAAATCACAAATCCCTGGGTTTCTGTGGAAGCCTTTGATGTTGAATTGATTTGCATACTTTAGGCCATGGTTCCATTAGGTTTCCAATGGAGCTTCTGCCTGGACTGTCCTTGAGTTTCTGGAATGCATCTTTAATCTGACCATCCAGACGTTCTTCCCTTGGCCCCACGGAACCAAAGCCAAGACTGGCTGTTCGGTGGGGTTAGAAGGGCTTGGAGCAGAAGGGAAAAGGTGGGAAGGGAGAGGCAGAGGAGAGACAGAAGGCTCGCGTCTGGCCATTGCTTGGTGGGGGACAAAGGTGGGGAGAGGAGGCTTCAATCTGAGCTGAAGCCAAAAGTGACCCAGGGACCCGGGGAATTCCTCCTCTTCTGTGTCCCTCAGCACACCTCTTTTCTCTCTTTCCCTTTTCTGGTTCAATCTCTCTTCTCTCAAATCCTTAGCTTTAGATCATTTCCAGCTCTGCCACAAGAGCATAGCTGTAGAACTGTAAGGGACCTGAGAGGCTGACCTGCCTCACTTTACACCTGAGGAAACTGAGGCACAGTGAGGCCACATGATTTACCTGGGGTCACACAGCTAACGTTTGAGGCAAGATATGAACAGACTAGTAATGCTCTGTCCACTGTGTTATGATGCCTATACATTCCACATGCCAAGAAGCATTGTAGTTCTGACATTCTGTTCCAAGGCTCTTCCTGGCTCTGACCTTCTGTGTTCTAAGGTCCTCCCAGCTCTGACATCCTGGGTTCTAAGGCCCCTCCCAGCTCTGACCTCCTGTGTTCTAAGGGCCCTCCCAGCTCTGACCTCCTGTGTGCTAAGGCCCCTCCCAGCTCTGATATTCTGTGTTCTAAGGCCCCTCCCAGCTCTGATAGTCTGTGTTCTAAGGGCCCTCCCAGCTCTGACATTCGCTGTTCTAAGATCCATCCTAACTTTAACATCCTATAGTCCTATGATGAACAAATTTCAAATTGTTTGTACTATGGACAAATAATGTCTGGAGAGAGAAGGTAATCACTTGGGACATATTGGAGAGTGTCAAGTTGGGGAACGAGCACAGAGATAAGTGGTTTCAGGGGAAGAAAATGGACAAATGACTAAATTGATGTTTTTGCTCTGGGTTATTCCTGTGACTTACAGAAAGACGTGCAGATACAAGTCAGAGCCTGGGGTCCTCATGTGCATGCCCAGTATGCAAGAAAAGAACAGTTTCAATTTCCCCATCTTCAGAAGATCTTGAGTTCAGAAAGCCTCATTGAGTGGGTGAGAGAAGTCAAGACTTTTTGTCCTTGCGGCTGCCCAACTACTGCTGAGCTGACAGAACTAGATATCCCAAAGCCACAGGGTCAGTCCATTTGTTATAAATATCTAACTGGACTTCCACAACAGGACCTGAAACTGCCTGATGGAGAAGTAATGAGGGACAGGAAAGGGAAAGGGGGTGTGGGACTCTGGCCTGGCTCTCTGCCCTGGGGTTGGGGGAGGGAGAATGGACACTTCCCCTCAGAGCTCAGAGCAACCAGATTCCAATGAGAGACTCCTGTTACCCTGGGGACCTCCTCAAGAGACTGCAAGAGACTGATCTACCCAGGTAAGCATGAGATTCAGAGACATAATAGGGATACTGAGTCCCAACTGGGAGGAGGCAGGGCAGGCATTTGGGGGTATTGACTCCTAGTTGGGAGTAAGCTAGACAGGCATTTGGGGATACTGAGTGCCAGTTGGGAGTAAGCAGGGCAGGTATTTGGGGATACTGAGTCCCAATTGGGAGTAGGCAGGGGAGGTGTTTGATCCATTGATCTAGAGACCACAGAATGTTAAAAATGGAAGGGACTTTAGAACAGAGACTCTCAGAGCTGGGAATGACCTCAGTAGATAAAATGGCAGAGCTGGGAAGGACTTTAGAACATATACCTATTCAGGGATGGGAAGGATCATAGTCCAACATCTCATTTTACAGACTGTGAAACTGAAACCTACAGCATTCAGTTAATGGAAAACCAGGGACCAGAAGCAGGTCTCTCCAGCCCCTGCTCCTGTCCCCTCCGCTAGCTTTGGCTTAGAGGCTTGTGCATTTCTGTGCACCCCACCTCTCATCTTCTCGGATTTTGGTTGGAACTCAGAATTGCTGGCTTCCTGAGAAGTCTCTCTTCTTGCCAGTTCCAAATCGTCTGAAGACAAACCTTTTCTTTCTCTAGCACTCTCCCTCCAGCCCCCCGATGGCTAGAGCCTGTTTCATCTTATTGTTTTATAACTCTCTGACTCTCTGACCTCTCCTAAAAGAGATAGGGACTACCCATCGAGAGAGATTAATAATTGGTCATCACAGAAGCCTGGGCTAGCAGAAATGACAGAGAAATGAAAGGGAGAAGACCTGGATTCTCATCCTGGACTTTACCACTAACTTTCTGCATAAACTTAAGCAAGTCACTGACTGCCCTTCAGCCCCAGTTTTTTTTATCAATTAAGTGACAGGGTCTTGGGGGGGTCCCTTCTAGCTCCAGCAGTCTGAGGCAGTCATGTAACATGTCTGAGACAGAACTGTCATGTGAAGAGATTGTTTTGATAACCCACATTTGAAATGGGTCTAACACAGACACACTCAGCATGCCCTTCAGGGTTAGGAGAACTAGAGGGATGGAGAGCTGGATCTTGAGTCAAAAGACATTTGTTAGGGTCCTGAGTCCCTCACTTCCTATCCATGTGGGGAGAAGAATAAGCATTCATTAAAGATCCACTCTGCACCAGCCACTTTGCTAAGTGCATTTACATTGTTGAGCTTTACAACAACCCTGAAAGTTAGGGACTATAACTGTCCCCATTTTACAGTTGAGGAAACTGTGGCAGACAGAGGTTGTGACTTTCTCCCAGAGTCATACTGCTAAGTTTCTGAGGTTGGATTTGAACTCAGGACTCCTGGACTCCAAGCTCTAGTGTATCAACCAGCCAGTGACCTTGGGCAAATTGTTTCCTCTCTCCAGGCAGGCCTCAGTGTACCCATCTATAAAATGGGGACATTAATACCTTCACTACCTTCATTGCAAGGGTCTTGTGAATTTCATGTGTGAAAGTTCTTTGTAAGGTAAACCACTCAACCCTTCCAAACTCTCCCAAAACTCTCTCAAAAATGCTGTGTATTTATGACCAGGCTTGGCCCAGAAGAAGAGATGGAAATAAGATGAGAAAGGTACGCCTCTGTATATTCCTTGGGAAGGCGAGGGACTTTGGGTGGGGGACATTATATATCTATATATAGTTAGACTTGCCTGATTTATTACTTAGTTTTGATAAAAAGCTCCCCCCTTTGTATTCTTTGTTACAATGGATGGCTCTTTGGGGAGAGAAAAGGAGATGATATATTTGGAAATGTTAGCCTATAATAAGCTATCAACAAACAGTAAAAACAATTTTTAAAGAAAGTACTCTGTAAACTATAAATCATCACCTAACAGAAGTGGTGGCAGACTGGAGAAGGAAGGAGGGAAGAAGGGAGGGAAAGAAGAGAAAGAGGAGAAAGAAGAAGAGGAGAAGGATCCAAAAACAGTAACTAGAACATAGGGCTGAGGTTTCAGAGAGGCCGGCTGCAGCTCAACATGAAGAAATCAGAGCTATACCTGGGCTGCGTTGGGAAGCAGTGAACCCTCCTTCACTGGGTGGTCTTCAGCAGGAAGTTTAATGTCCACTTGTCAGGAATGCTATCAAGGAGATGTCTGCTCAGATACCAGTCAGGCTACAGAACCCTGAGCTCCCCATTAGACTGTAACCTCCTTAAAAGGAGGAATCATTTCATTCCTTTGCTTTGCATCTCCATTGCTTCACACAGAGCCTAACCTAGAGCAAGTACTTAATAAGCATTTTGCGGGGGAGGAGGCAATGGGTGTTAAGTGACTTACCCAGGGTCACAAAGCTAGTAAGTGTCTGATGCTGAATTTGAATTCAGGCCCTCCTGACTCCAGGGCCCGTGTTCTGTGCACTATGGAGCCACCTAGCCATCCCTAATGCATACTCATTGATTTCTTCCAACATTGAAATGCGATCCTTTGAAAATAATAGTGGTGGTGAGGATGAGGATAGCAGGGAATGAAATTAGAGGTGGGGTATCACCCCAGCCACACATTCACCAGATGGCATAGGTTGGGTTTGGGAAATCTTTTTGAATCCCTCATAGCATACAGATAAGTGATCCCACTGGGAACTGAAGGCTGCCGGGGCTGGACAGCTCCCAGCTGACTGTTGGCAAGACCAACCTCAAGAGAAGCAGATGGAGAGCTGCCTGCCTCAAGGTCCTCCCACTGGAGCCAAGAAGATGAAACCAACCAGGGCGGTAGTGGGTTCCTTGTCCCTGGAGGTCATTAAGTGAAGGCTGGATGGCTATTTGTCTGGGTTGGTGGAGAGGGGATTCTTGCTCAGGTAAAGATTAGGCTAGTCTCTCCTCCTGCCCTAAGATTTTGTGACTAACATTCAACAAGCATTTATTAAGCCCCTGCTACTATATACCAGGCATTGGGCATACAAAGACAAAGAGGAACCCTGTCCACAAGTCTATTGGACAGATAGTGATAAGGACAATGCTTGATAAAGGCCACATGGGTGATACAGACACTAAGTGCTCAGAGTAGTGAGAGGAGGTAAGTGTGAACTAAGTCTTGAAAGTCTGGATGTTGAGGGACAGAGAGGGAGGAAAGAGAGCATTTTGGAGAGAGGGAAAGGGATAAGCAAAAGCATGGAGGTGGGAAAAAGTATTAGTAGACTAAGTTGTCTGAAACAAAGGATTTATGTTGGGAAGAATTATAGAATGTTAGAATTTAGATCTGGAAGGAATCTAGGACATAGAAAGTACAACTAGAAAGTACTTTAGAACAGAGAATGTCAGAGCTGAGAGGGGTCTTAGCACATAGAATGTCAGAACTGGGAGAGGTCTTAGAACAGAGAGTGTCAGAACAGGGAGGGTCTTTAGGACACAAAATTTTGGACCTGGACAGGAACAGAGGAACATTAGCAATGAAAGGGACCTCAGAATGTAGTCTTTTAAAGAGAGAAGGGGCCTTAGAGCATAGGAATATTAGAAATGGAAGGAACCTTAGAATCTTACAATATGGAATGTCAGACCTAGGAGGAACCCAAAAAATGGTCCTAACTCCTTCACTTTACAGATGAGGGCACTGTGCTTTTCCCAGGGTTCCCTAGCTAGTAAGCCAGGTGGCCTAGATTCTCACCCACTTCTCCTAACTCTTCCCATCCTCTTTTCACTGTCCAGTACCATTTCCTGCAGATAGGATGAGATGAGACTTGGCGTTAGACAGTGGTGAGCCTTGAATGCCAGGTAGAAGACTGGGCAATGAAAGCTATTGAGCAGTTAGTGACCTGAGAAAACTGTGGTTTTGGGAAGGCATATGGAATTCAAAGCTGCAACAGAATTGAGAGATCATCTAAATCTAACTCCCTGGGAAAGAAAATGGAAGCCCAGAGAGGAAATAGACCTTTCCCAAAGGGCTGCGAAGCCTTCTCATTCCTATCTTCACAATACGAGTTCCATAGGTGTGCTCCTTTCCACCCACATGGTCACTGCCTCAGCCCTGGCCTCCTCATCCCTCACCTGCACTATTGTAGTGGTCTCTCCATTGGGTTCCTAACCCCAAGTCTCTCCCAACTCTTAAGCATCTTCCACCAAATTGCCAAAGTGATTTTCCTAAAGCACAGGTTTGACTATGTGACCACTCCCATTCCCAGCATATCTCCAGGATCAATATCAAAGCCCTTGCTTGGTATTAAAATTCTTCCCAACCCAGCCCTCTCCTACCTTGCCACAGCTCATCCCCTTCCCCAAACTCCACAATCCAGACCCACTGGCTTCCTTGGGTGCTGCTCACCCATGACAATCTGGCTCAGTGCCTTGGCACTAGCTGTCCCCATACCTGGCTCTCTCCTTCCTTACCTCCCCCCTCTGAGCACATCCTTAAGACTCAACTCAAACACTGCCTTCTACAGGTGAGTCCTTTCCCCAATTCTCAGACGTTTGAGCCTTCTATCTTGTATGGACCCATGCTATCTCTCCCACTAGAATGTAAGCTCCTTGAAGGCAGAAGGGAACCTGTTCTTACTTTTCTTTGTATATGTAATGCTTAGCACATAGGTATAAATGCCTAGGGGCTTTTTGTTTTTGTTTTGTTTTGATTTTTGAAGGGCAATTGGGGTTGTGACTTGCCCAAAGTCACATGGCTAATGCATCGTGTCTGAGGCCAGATTTGAACTCAGGTCTTCCTGACTCCAGGGCCAGTGCTGTATTCACTGCACCACCTAGCTGCCCCAATGCCTATTTACTGATTTATATGTTTCTGATGGTAGTGCTGAGAACACTTTTTTTCTCTAACTGAAATGCCTAGAATCAGAGAAAGTCACTTTAAACTCTCCCCTGGCTCTTTGAATCCCCTAAGGGTTGAGGAAAGAAACGTGTGTGTTTGTGTTTATCTGGGTCTCTGTGTGTGTCTGCTCATCCCTCTAGGAGGCAGTAGCAACAGAGATGAAGACGGAACCTTTGGAGTGGGCATTGGTGGCATTGCTCCCACTGGCCCTAGCTGTTGTCACACTGGCTGAGGTCCCCTGCACTGGGCACCCTGCCATCCCAGGGATTCCTGGAATACCAGGGGTGTCTGGCACCAATGGCAAAGATGGTAGCCCTGGGATAAAGGGAGAGAAAGGTATGAATGATATCTGTGGCTTGGATTATTGGAGAATTTCCTTCCCTCACCTCTTCCCTTCTCTCAAAGCCTTCAGGAACTTGCTCTCCCTCCACAATCTGCGCCACCCCCACCCCCCGGGAACATGGGTCAGGGAATTAATCCCATTGGGTTGAGGTTGGGGGTGGGGCATAGGAGAAGGAATGATATCTGTCTGTATCCCACCCCCCAAAAAGAACCCAAGAATCAACAGGGATATTGATGATATAGTGGGAAAAGAGATGACCTGGGGGTCCTTGTCAGCCCCTACAGCCAGTTTGCTACATTACTTTGAGCCAATCATTTCCCCCCTCTGACACTCAGTTGGGCAATGAAAGATTTTAAGCAGGTAGTGCCCAAACCAATAAAGGGGTTTGGATAAGTTTCCTTCCAGTTCTAACATTCTTTGGAAGGCACCTTCCAACCCTAATGCCTTTCCATTTCTAAATCCATAACCCTAATACTCTGTGTTCTAATGTTTCTTCCAGCTTCAACATGTATGTTTGTTCTAACTCCAGTATCCCACATTCTGAATTCTATTTTCTTTCTATTTAGATCGTAAAGCACTTTCTGGCTCAAATATTCCATGTTCTAACATCTCTTCCAGATGTTACACTCTATGTTCCATGTTCTAATATTGTATAGTTCTCAGGTCCTTTCCAGTTCTAATGTTCTGTGTTCCAACACCTCTTTCCATTCTGCTGATCTATGCTCTAGAATCTGACATTCTCCTGAGGCCCCTTCTGTCTCTAACATACCATTTTTAAGGGTGTGTGGAATGATTAAGTGATTCTCCCCCAGGTCTATGAATTTAACCAACTTCCTTTTCTCCGATTTGTCAGGGCTGCCGGGAGCGTTTGGAGATTCAGGAGAAATTGGGGAAAAGGGAGATCCTGGAAGCCCTGGAAACCCAGGGAAAGTTGGTCCAAAGGGTCCCGTTGGCCCCAAAGGCAGCCCTGGGTCCATGGGTCCCCCTGGGCCTCCAGGTGAATTTGGAGACTATGGCAACGTGGTGAAGTCAGCCTTCTCTGCCTTGAGGAGCATCCATGGTCAGCTGCGGAAGGACCAGCCCATCCGCTTTGACCGGATGATCACCAGGGAGGGCAGTGATTATGAGCCCCGGAGCGGCAAGTTCAGCTGCCGGACCCCAGGACTGTACTATTTCACCTACCATGCCAGCTCACGGGGCAACCTATGTGTCATCCTCACCAAAGCGACCCGAGGTTCACTTAAGGAGGCAGTAGTGACCTTCTGTGACTTTGCCTACAATACCTTCCAGGTCACCACAGGTGGGGTGGTCCTCAAGCTGGCAGAGGGGGATTCTGTGTGGCTGGAGGTCAACGAAAAAAATTCTCTGGTGGGGTTGGATGGGGCCAATAGCATTTTCTCTGGGTTCCTGCTCTTCCCTGATGCATGATCTGGTAACCCTAATCCTGTCTGCCTCTATTCCCCCCTCACTGAATTCCCCCCACCCCCAACTAATTTGACTCCACATAAAAATAAAGAATTTTAGAGCTACAAAGGACCTCAAAACATAGTATGCCACAGCTGGAAGGGGACTTAGAACACAGAATATCAGAGCTGGAGGGGCCCTTAAAACACAGGATGTCAGAGCTGGGAGAGGCTTTAGAACATGGAATGTCAGAACAGGGAGAGGCCTTAGAACATGGAATGTCAGAGCTGGGAGGGCCCTTAGAACACAGGATGTCAGAACTGGGAGGGCCCTTAGAACAGAGAATGTCAGAGCTAGGATGACCCTTAGAATACAGTATTTTCTAGTTAGAAGGAGCCTTACAATATCTAATGTCAAAGATGGAAAGAACCATGGAATGCCAGAGAAGAAAGGCACTTTAGTGGTAATCTCTTCCAACCCCTTTATTTTGCAGATTAGGAAACCGATGCCCAGGGAAGGAACTAATTTGCCTAAGGTCAAGGAGTATGAGAGCTGAGATTTTGATTCAAGCCCCCTCTGGCCCAGACCTTTCCACTCTGCCTCATTCCTCGTTAGAGGGTTGTTAGGGCTACTGAGCCTCCAAACAAGACTTTCAGGACCATGGAGTCATTTTGCTTCTCTGGGTTTGTAAGTCCTTAGGTATGCTGACTATCTGTTCAGCAGAATTTGAGATGTTTTAGGCAGACCCTTTTCCTCCTCTGCACACCACCTGAAATTCCACAATTAGGGTTTGTTCCCTGCTAAATCCCTCTTGTATAGGATTAACTAAGCGAGGGAGTCTACAGGCCCTAACTTTTAGTATGAATAAATTTTTCAGTTCCTGTCCCTTATAACCAGAGAGACAAATTATTTAGGAAAAGGGAAGGGACAAAAGGATCCAGGTTGACATGGTTCTAGGTACCGTCCTCCAATGAAAGCAAGAATTTTGTTCATTTTGGAGATGTGAAGACACAGACTCAAAGAATGGAAGTGCTAAGTCGGTGCTGGGAGATGACCCTGTTCAATGCCATCATTTAACAGCTGAGGAAATTGAATCCTAGAGGAAAGAACTTTAGATCTGAACTTTGTCCAAGGTTACCCCGCAACATTAGTAATAAAATTGGGACTTGATCAGTTCTTCTGACCCCAAACCTAGCCCTCTTTCCACTATGCCAGATGTCTTTTAACTTTCCCAGATTGTTTTTTTAAACCCTTACCTGTTTTCCCAAGCAGTAAAGATCCTCAGGAAGCTGGAACAAGTTTCTGTGTATGAGTGGTTTTTTGTTTGTTTGTTTTTGTAGATATGTCAGAAAAGGGAGATGGAGGAATCTGAGTTCCATATTCAAGAGGTCCTAGAAAAAAGGACCTTCTGGGGGAGATTGAGTGGCAGCTGCAACATTTTCAGAACAGAGAAATTGAGGTTCAAAGGAGAGAAGAAAGGGGAATTCAAGCTGTACTAGGTTGAGGAGCTAACCCCAACATCTGGGAAGGTGATCAGTCTGTCCCACTTAACTCCCCAACTCCCCAATTTAGTAGCAATTACTGTGTTCCTAATGATGTGGAAAGTCTTCATTCTGGCTGCACCAATGAAAAAAAAAAAGCAAGACCTCACCTTACATATATTCCAGCGATATTAATGAGGGACATGGCATTATTCTAAAATTGTTCTTAAAATGACCTTGAAGAACTTACTGTTTTCTTAGAAGAAAAAGAGGTGCAAATATTTCCAGGAAAGCAGTTTGTGACAACAACAAAAAGTACAAGAAGGGGGAAAAATCTTGTTGAATTCTTAGCGTGAAAACTATGAGGTAACAAGTGGTTATTCCTTTAAAAAAAGAACCTATTAATTCAAGCAAGGATTGTAACAAACAATACTGTCATTGAAAGAGCATTGCCTCATACAAAGTGAGGCCTGGGTAAGACATTAATTTAGATGGGCCAACATCTCCCACTGCATCCTGGGCCATCACCAATCTTCTTGACATAGGTCTTGCTACTGGAATGGATGACTCTGGAGGAGAAAGGCTGATGACTTTGTGCAGTTCTGCCTCACTTAAATCCAGTTCACTCAAAAGTCAAGACATGACGCTCATGATGTCATTGGTTCTCTTTGAGAATGAAGGATGAACAACAATAGAAAGTATTAAGCATAGTTTGTTAAGTATAGCTTTCCTGAAGAAAGAAATCTCCCAAGTGGGCATTGAACTGGAAGTTTCCATAGATAGTACATGAACCTAATATGATATAGGGTCTAATTTACACAGGCAGAAATTCAAATAGCAATATCATTTAGGGTAATGGTTCTAGCCTGAAGTCAATGGACTCACAAGAAGCCAGAGAATAGATAGAACTTGAATGGGGGAGGGGGAAATTATCTTTATTTCCCTTCACTTCTAACTAACATGATTCTTAGAAAGACTGTATAGGTTTTACCATACTGCCAAGGGGGTCCATGACACCAAAAATAATCAACTTGAAGTCTTAAAGGAGGTGATAGCAGTAACCTGTGGTGGTGGTTGTTTAATGTTGTTTAATTCAATTGTTATTTAATAATTTTTTTCAGTCATATCTGACTCTTTGTGACCCCTTTGGGGGTTTTCTTGGCAAAGATACTGGGGGGATTTGCCAGCTCCTTCTTTGGCTCATTTGACAGAGGAAGAAACTGAGGTAGAGAGGGTTAAATGACTTGACCAGGGTCACCCAGCTAGTAAGTGCCTGAGACTGCATTTGAACTCAGGTATTCCCAACTCCAGGTCTAGCACTCTATCCACCTAGCCAGACTACTAACCAATTAAAAAGTCACCTAGAACATTGACCAAGCCTCAGTGTCTTCAGAGGTTTCACAGAAAAGGAAATACAGAAGGGTCATCAGGAGCTATTTTGTCCAATCTGTGCCTGAAAAAGAACTCCCCTTATGACATTCCCAACAAAAGGCTGTCCAGTCTTGGCCTGAAGTCCTCTGGTGAGGAGAAACCCACCACCTCCCAAGGTAGCCCATCCCACTTTGGACCAGATGCTAGGAAGTTTTTCCTGATGTCAAGCCTAAATCAGTCTCTACTATTTCTACCCACTGTTGCTGGTTCTTTATTTTGTGGTCAAACAAAAAAAGTGTAATTCCATTGCCACACAACAACCCATCAAATACTTTTAGACAGCTCCCCTGGTGCACACACTCTCTGAATAAATCTTCTCTAGACTAACCATTCCCAGTGCCTTCAGCTGAGAGTGGAATGAGATGGTCTCAAGGCCCTGCTCTATTCTGGTTGCCTTCCTGGGAATGCTCCCCATCTTACCAGCATCCTTCCTAAAATGTAAGCTCAGAACTGCACCCTGCACTCCACTGGGGTCTGACCAGGCCAGAGGCCAGGCACTTAACCCAACAATCCCCACCCAGCAACAAATATGGAAGCATCTAGAGTGTCCCCAGTCATGACCACAGTGCTGGAATTTATACAGAATTTCCATGCCCACCTGGAACCCACAATGTAGTCGAGAGCTAAGACACACCCAGAGAATTTTCATGCAATTTCCTAACTCTGTGATCTCATCCTCTATAGAATTTTCACATTTAGAGTTAGAAGGGACCCTAGAGGTCATTTAGTCCAACCACCTCATCTTACAGATGAGGAAACTGAGGTCCAGAGAAATGAAGTAGCTTGTCCAATGTCCCACAGTGGCAGAGGCAGGATCCTAATTCAAACTTCCTGACCTCAAATCCAGCCCCCTTGTTATTGTTACTCAATTTATCGGGGCTGGATTTTTATTTATAGAGCAACGAATATTAGTTTTGGAGTGAAGGGACCAAGAGTCAGATCCCAACTCTGCTGTTAACTTGCTTAGCCATCCACAAGTCATTTAGGCTCTCTGGGCCTCAGTTTCCCCATTTGTAAAATGAGACTGTTGGACTAGATGATTTGTACTGTCTCTTATTGTTCTATGTTTTTTCTATGCTCCTATATAAGAGCATCATGACCTAGTGGATAGGGAGGCTAGTCTTGGAATAAGAAAGACCCAGGTTAAGTCCTGTCTCTGACATATTGGCCTTGGCCAAGTCACTTAACATCTCAATGTCCCCAAGCAACTCTCTTAGAGTAATGAGTTATAGATGAACTGCTGACCTGCATTGGTGGAGGAAATTTCCACAATGGAAATATCCTTATATCCATGAAATCACAGGTCTGGAATTTTTTAAAATGCTATTATGATTGTAGAGTGTATGGATGAGATTAAAGACTGGAAGATAGAAAGGGGATGGATTTGTTCTTTAGATATTTGATCCTGGAGGTAATAGGGATCTGAAGTCTATAGATTAGGGGAATGAGGTGGTATGGTCACTGCACCTTTGACAGCTAAATGGAAGATGGCCTGGAATGGGGAGAGACTTATGGCAGACCAATGACAGGGTTGTATTTGTGCCCAACCTGTGGTAGAGCCTTCCAAGCTCTACCAAGATCTATGGATCAGGCACAGGCAGACATCTTGACTCCAACATAGTGATGTCATTTTTGGTCCTCTTCAAGAACAAAGGACCACAACTAAGTCCAGGTATGAGGTGATGAGGTTCACTGCCCCAAGTGAAGAGAAGGGAACATATACAAATAATGTTGTGAAAGTAGAAATGACCACAGGCAGCTGATTGGGAAGCTCATATCCCCTCTGTGGGCCTCAGTTTTCTTCCCTGAGAGGGCTGTACTAGATGATCTCCAAATCTGAGAGATGTCCTGAGGCTAGAAACAAGGAGATTTGGTAGCAGATTAGATATAGGGGATGGGTGCAGATGACACCTGCTGTGAGCCTGGGTAATTGGGAGGAAGGCACCTTGGACAGTTCCTTGGGCAGTAATAAGGAAATGAGGAAAGAGAATGAATTCTGTTTTGTACATGTTGAGTTTGAGATGCCTATAGGATATCATGCATCAAAGACTGCATAGAGGGCAACAAAGATAAAGATTGAGAAAAAGCCATCAGATTTGGTAATTAAAAGGTCAATTAGCTTTTGCAGATGATTCTCGGAACTATTTATCCAGCCCTAACCTCTCTCCTGACCTCTAGGCTAACATCTCCAACTGTCTCTTGGACATCTCCAACTGGATGTCCCTTAGATATCTTAAACTCAACATGTCCAAAACAGAACTTACAACCTTTCCTTCCAAGCATCCTCACTGTTAACAGGATTTTACTGACCCACTCTTTAACCTGAGAATGACAAAACAGCAGGCCAGAGACAAAGTGCCAGTAATCAGGTAGCCATTTAATTAATTAGCTTCATTACGAGGAACAGATTTGCAAACTGGGAATCCTCCTGATCAGAATTCCTCCTTGCTGAACTGAAAACAGATTACATACATAAATCACAAGTGTGAAGGTAGGTGGGAAGGGAACAATTGTTCCCAGGGCCAGAGTGGTTTCCCATTACAAACCCACAAATGGCAGACAATACGACAATTCTAGAGTCCAGTGGGAGCAATGCTGCTTGAGTCCCTGAGGGTCATTACTTGTGTGTCACAGGACCAGAGCTCTGTGACAGGAACAAGTTCTACAGTCTTTGATTCACTTCACTTCATGTAGGCAGGCAGAAGGATGCCAGTGATTGTGAGTCTTGTCAAAGTTTGATTGATCAGTTCCAGCTGCATTGAGTCTTTCCATCTTTCACAAGATGGAAAAGGCAATTCTGAAAAATCGAATCTATTAGTATATTCTTACACATATCATATCAATGATTATAAAAATCATAATTTCCTTCACATCCTCTTCCCAGATTTCTATTACAGCTGAGACTAACTATCATCCTCCCATTCACTTAGACTCAAAACTCATGGAGGCATTGTCCTCAACTGCTCATTCAACCCTCACCCCCCATCTGTTGTCAAGTTCTTTCATTTGTACCTTTCACGTATACCCCTATGTTAGTACCAGGTTGTTTAGTCATTTTCAGTCATGTCTGACACTTCATGAACCCTTTTGGGGGGTTTCCTTGGCAAAGATACTAGACCAGGTTGCCATTTCCTTCTCCAGCTCATTTTACAGATAAAGAGACCAAGGCCACAAGGATTAAATGACTTGCCCAGGATCACATAGCTAAGAAGTGTCTGATGTCATATTTTAACTCAGGAAGATAAGTCTTCCCGACTCCAGGGCCAGCACTCTAGCCACATTTCTGTAAGACAAAGACTGATTTCCCTTATCCCTGTGACCTGATTGGCCTTTGCCTCTATGGTCACCTAAGGGCATTAAAAAGTCCCACTCATGTGGCATCAAAGCCTTTTCAACCTGGTGGATATCTAAAGACCACATAATTCACTGTGCATTCCCTTCTGACCTGAAGAGCTTCTCTACAAACATGAGTAGAGCCAAGGCCCACTGTATCCTCACTACATATCCTTGCAGAACTAAGAGGACACTGTTGTTGGGCCTCCCCTAAATTCCCTATTTCTTCTCTCCTCTGACACTGGCACTGCCCTGATGCAGAACCTCATCATCTCACACCTGGACTACTGCAATAGCCTTACAGCTGAACTCTGTTCCTCAAGTCTCTCCCCAGTGATCTTCCTAAGGCACAGATCTCACCCTCTACCTCAATAAGCTTCAGTGGCTCCCTATTACTTCTGGAACCAAATGGAGAACACTCTGTTTGACTTTTAAAGTCCCTTTACAACTTGGTCCCTTTCTATCTTTCCTGCCTCCTTTCATCTTACTCCCTTCTGTGTCCTTTACAATCCAATATCTCTGAACTCCTTGATTTTCCTTTCACACAACACCCATCTCCCAGCTCACCATAATTAAAACTCTCCTTCCTCATCTCTGCCTCCTGTCTTCTCTGACTTCCTTTAAGTACCAGCTAAAGTCTCGTCTTCTTAAAGATCTTCCTTAATCTTAGCCATTAAGGAAGGGAACAAGATCTTAATAAGGACGAGGAACAAGATTTGGATCCTAAGGGAAAGAGAAACATGAAATGGTAAAGATGATGATTTATTTCTGCCTTTCTTCCTCTTTATTATATTGCCTGGTGAACTCACCAACTCCCATGGTTTGATGATTCCTCTGAGATTGTTTCCAATATATCCTGTGTAATTCTTATTTGTAATTATTTATACATTTGCATGCCATTAGAATGTGAGCTCCCTGAGGGCAAGAATTGTCTTTTGCCCTTCTTTGTATTTCAAGGGCTTTGCACAATGTCTGGTACATAATGGGGATTTCATAAATACATGTCTTCCTTTACTTCACTAGATCACAATCAAATAAAGAAATTTCAGAGTTCAACGTGGGTGGCATTCTTCTGTTTTAGATTATGGATGATGGCAAAGTCAAAGATACAACCTTATGTGCAGCTATGGTAGAGTGGAGGAATGGTCATAGGAAGGAAACAAGTTCAGCAAAGAACTGAGAAGTTAATGGTTTTTGAGAGAATATCAATATATGTTGGAGTTTCCTTGTAAGAGGTCAGGAAGTGAGATAGAGGGATAGACTGTGCCAGATATTGAATTCACTGGGGATAGGAGAAGAGTGTCCTGGGAGCTGATGGATAATAGCTAAGAGACACTTACTAGCTTCATGACCCTGGGCAAATAATTTAACCTCTCAGCCTCAGTTTCCTCATAAATAAAATGGGAACAATAATAACAATAATTCCTCCCAGGGGGGGCGGAGCCAAGATGGCGGAGTAGAAACAACATTTCCAATGTGCTCTGCCCCACACAAATTTCAAACAATGTGAAAAGGAGCTCCGAACAACTTCTGGAGCCACAGCACCCACAGAACGGCACAGAGAAGCTAACCTCCTGCTGAGGACAGCCCAGCAGCCTGCAGGGAGCGGCCAGCACAGCGCTCTGAGAGCAGGCAGCACAGCGCGCTGGGAACCGACAGCGCAGCCCTCAGAGCTGAGCCCAGGCCCGCGGTTTTAACCCCAGGGCGGCCGGGCCTTCAGCCAGCTGGTGGAACCCCAGAACACCAGCAATTGTGGCGATTCCAGAATTATCAGCACAGATATGCCTAGGACAAAGTGAGAGGTTAGTGCCCTATGGACCCTGGGACCAGTATTTGGGGAACACATGGCTTCCTCCCCTGGGGGCAAAAAGCTGCTGAAGAAACAGCTGCACAGAAGCCATTTTGCAGCGTCAGTAGCAGCTCTAGCTCCTGGTCTGCAAACTGTAGGAAGATCCAGCAATCAGTCTGGGGGTTAATCGCTTTTGCTTTAAACTGCCTGGATCTGGATTGTGGTCTGGGGGGGAAGTTTGGGGTGGGTATCCAACTTGCCAGAGTGGGTGGAGGCTTTACAGAGGCCACCTAACTGGCAGAAGTTGTGAAGACCCCACATTTGGGCGGAAGCTCCCCTGTCTGGTGGCAGAGTCCTACTGTGGCAACAAGCCCAAAAATCAAGTAATTAAGTGGCAATATGCCTAGGCAAATGAAACAAAATAAACAGAAAAGTTCAACATTGGACTCCTATTTTAGGGGCAAAGAGGTTCAAAGCATGGAGGAGGACTGTGAGGTCAGAACTCCTGCACCAAAAGCCCTAAATGAAAATACAAGCTGGCTACAGGCCATAGAGGACCTTAAGAAGCAGATAAGAGAAGTGGGGGAAAATTTGGGAAGAGAAATGAAAAAGATGCAAGAAAAGTATGAAATGACAGTCAACAGCCTGACTGAGGAAAATAACACCTTAAAAAATAGACTAACTCAAATGGCAAAAGAGGCTCAGAAAGGCAATGAGGAGAAGAATGCCTTAAAAAGCCAAATTTGCCAGATGGAAAAGAATCTCAAAAGCTCACTGAGGAGATTCATTCCTTCAGAGTTAGACTGGAGCAAATGGAAGCTAGTGACTTTATGAGAAACCAAGATACTATTAAACAGATCCAAACAAATGAAAGAATAGAAGGCAATGTGAAATATCTCATGGGAAAAACCACTGACCTGGAAAATAGATCCAGGAGAGATCATTTAAAAATTATTGGACTACCTGAAAGCCATGATCAAAGAAAGAACCTAGAAATCACCCTTCAAGAAATTCTCAAGGAAATCTGCCCTGATGTTTTAGATCCAGAGGGCAAAATAGAGGTTAAAAGAATCCACAGATCACCTCCTGAAAAAGACCCCCAAAAGAAAACTCCCAGGAATATTATAGCCAGGTTCCAGAATCCCCAGATCAAGGAGAAAATACTACAAGCAGCCAGGAAGAAACAATTTCAGTATTGTGGAAACACAATCAGACTAGCACAAGACCTGGCAGCTTCTACATTGAGGGATAGAAGGGCATGGAATATGATATTCCAGAGGGCAAAAGAGCTGGGAATGAACCCAGCAAAACTGAGTATCTTGTTTCAGGGGAAAATATGGTCATTCAGTGGAATAGAGGACTTTCAAGCATTCTTGATGAAAAAACCAGAGTTGAATAGAAAATTTGACATTCAGACACAAGAAGCAAGAGATGCTTGAGAAGGCAATCAAGGAAAAGAAATCAAAAGGAACTTATCAAAGTTGGACTATTTACAGTCCTACATGGAGAAACAATAACTGTGTTTGATGAAACCTTTCTCATTATGAAAATAATTGAAGATGGGTACATGGCATATGTTCACAGGTATACATGGATAGAGGGCACAGGTTGAATTTGATGGGAAGGGATGATTATTATTTTTTTTTTGGAGGGCAATTGGGGTTGGGTGACTTGCCCAGGTTCCTGTGGCTGGGTTTTTGTTTGTGTGTTGGGTGTCTGGGGCCAGATCCGAGCTCGGGTCCTTCTGGCTCCAGGGCTGGCTCTCTGCTCACTGCGCCACCTAGCCGCCCCAAGGAAGGGATGATTCTTTTTTTTTAAAGCAATTGGGGTTAAGTGACCTGCTCAAGGTTACACGGCTAGTCATTGTTTGTGTGTGGGTGCTCATTTTCTGAGGCCGGATCTGATCTCGGGTCATCCCAACTCCGAGGCCGGCGCTCTTGCTCACTGCACCACCTAGCCGCCCCTTTAGGGCAATTGGGGTTAGGTAACTTGCCCAAGGTTACACAGCTAGGTTTTTGTTGGTGTGGATTAAGTGTCGGAGGCCGGCTCCGAACTCAGGTCCTTCTGACTCCGGGGCTGGCGCTCTATTCACTGCTCCACCTAGCCGCCCCTGAAGGGATGATTCTTAAGGGGTGAAGCCAAGAGGTGAGAGAGGAAAGTGGCAAGAGGAGATGGAGAGAGACAGGGTAGGGCAAACTATCTCATGTAGAAGAGGCAAGGAGAAGTAGTTGCAGGGGAGGGGAAGAACAGGAAGGCAAAAAGGCAAAAGCATATTCTCATTGAAGTTGGCTCAAGGAGAGAATCACATATATACTAAATGGAATATCTTACCCTCACTCACTCTCCTGAGTAGGGGAAAGGGGGATGAGAGGGGGATGATGGAGGGGAGGGCATTCTGGGGAGAGGGGAGGTTAGAAGTACCCACTATCAAAGAGGGACAGGATCAAAGTAGGGAATGGACCAGGTGGGAGGTGAGACAGGTGGGAGGGAAATATAAGCAGTCTTTTACGATATATCTACTATGGTAATGTTTTACATAGATATACATGTACAACACATACTGAATTGCTTATCTTCTCAGAGGGAGTGGGTGACAAGGGAGAAAGGGAATGGATTTGAAAATCGAAGTTTTAAAATTAAATGTTTCATAAGATGTCCAGGCAGTGGGGCTCAGAGATTCACCTTGCCCTAATGGCAAAGTCGAAGGGGGTATGGGAGAAGGTATGGGAGAGAGCAGATTGGATGAGGGGATATCTAGTGGGACTGCTATTTTGGGGTGGTGGGTAGGGAAAAAATGTAACTCATAATCTGGTGGAAATGAATGATGTAAACCAGAAGTTAATAAAGCATTTGTTTAATTAAAAAAAATAATTCCTCCCAGGGATTGTCGTGAGGATCAAATGAAATAACATTTATAAAGTGCCTTGCTCTATAAATGGGCAACTAGGTAGTGTAGTGGATAGAGCACACTGGGCTTCTATTCAGGAAAACTCATCCTCATGAGTTCAAATCCATCCTCAGACACTAGCTGTGTGACCCTGGGCAAGTCACTTAGCCCTGTTTGTCTCAGTTTTCTCATCTGTAAAATGAGCTGGAGAGGGAAATGGCAAACCAATATCTTTGCCAAGAAAATCCTAAATGGGGTCACAAAATGTCAGAAACTGAACAAAAAAAAATTGCTCAATAAACACTGTTGTGATTATTATTCTTAGCTATGCCGCTGGACCATATGCTCTGGCAGGCTTTACCACACTGGAAGAGCTTTGAATAAGTTCCAAGAAAGAAAAAGAGAGAGGGAGAAAAGAGGGGGGTGGAGAGAGAGATGAGCACACTTAGTGTGAAGAGACCCCCCCCCCCAGAATGATGGTGTCAAGGTAATGAATTATTTCATCATAGTAAACCATGAGAAAAAGAAAAAAAAATTAATGTCCTTCAGTCCAATGCAGATCCTTTTCAATTTCACAGTGAGGGTAATGGAGTCATGGAAAAGGGGCCAGAGGGAGCTAAGATTCACACAGTTTTGAGGCCATCTGTTAACAATTGGAACCCAAAACATGCAATCTTTGTCCAATAACCAAGGAATTCATATACATTTAGAGGAAGTGAACCACATGAACACTGAAGAGAGAAGTTAAGTTGCAACTAAATGGGAAAATGGTTCACAAGTTCTCCTTGGAGAGGAAAAGAAAGCAGCTGGTTTCATCTGTGCCCAAGCCATAGCATCTGTGTGGCAGGCACTGTGCTAAGTGCTGGGAATACAAAGAAAGGCCCAAACTGTGCCTGCCCTCAGGGAGCTTACAGTCTAGTGGGGAAACAAACAACATGTGCATAAATAGACACATAGACATATGTACAGAGTAAATGGAAGGTTATCTTAGCTGAGAAGGCTCTAGCAGCTGGGGAAATCTGGAAAGACTTCCTGCAGAGGGTAGTTCTTGAGCTGAGTTTTCCTTGAGAAGTCAGTGATTCTAAGACCCAGGGAGGTATGCGGGACAGCCACTGAAAAGGTATGGAGGTGAGAGAAAATAGGCCAGTAGATAGGGAGGAGAGTAAAGCACGGAAAGACTGGAAAAATCAAAAGGGACCACATTGTGAAGAACTTAGAATGCCAAGCAAAGGAGTTTGCATGGAATCCTGGAGGTGAGAGGAAACCCCTGGAGCCCATTGCCCAAGGGGATGACATGGTGAGACCTACACTTTAAGAAGAGGATCATTTCATATGACAATTGGTTATCTCATTTTGAAATGTTCAGGACAAACAAGAAAAAAGATTACCGTGTTGATGATGATGGTTTAGACACTAACATCTGCTGAAGAGAAGAAACAGAGAGAGATGGGGGGAGAGAGACAGAGAGGGAAAGAGAGAGACAGAGACAGAGAAACAGAGACAGGAAGAGATTCCACAATAAACTTGATGAGATCCTACAAACCAATTCAACACAGATTTTGCAACTACTTATTGACTCCATGTGATGGTCAGCATGGGAAAGAATGATGAAAAGTATATTGGGAAATATGGTTCAAGTTAGAGAAATTAAAGAAGTCAAAGGTTTGAGAACAGTCAGAACCCTCACATCTATATCTCATGAATATATTCTTTCAGATACGGATGGAGATGGTATCTGCCATCTCATTGATATAGGGAATTCCCCAACATAGAAACTCCCTCTACCAGTGCAGTTTCCTAGAATACCTAGAGATTAAATTATTTATTTTTCTATAAGGGTCAAAAGGCACTAGGCCTGGTGAGAACCATAACTGAAAGTGGCTCTATCTTACATGGACAATATGTGAATGATATTGTGGGCATCATGACAGAATCAGATGCCAGTGTGCAACCAGACCATCATTTCATTTGGGCAAATGTCAAAATCAGCATCAAATTAGAATAAAGGATAAAAGTTGGGAAAACAATATTGGGTACAATTGGATATAGCCTCAATTTGTTGACCTATTTGAATGAGTTCTTAATGTCCCACTACACAGTGATCAAAAGAAGAGAGAAAAGGGGGGAGAGAGAGATAGAGAGAGAGTAAGAGAGAAAGGGAGAGAAAGGGAAAAGAAAGAGAGGGTGGGAGAGAAGGAGGGGGTAGAGAGAGAGTGAGGGAGACAAGAGAAAGAAAAAGAGAGAGAGAGAAAAGAGGGGGAGTGGAGAGAGAGCTGAGCAACAGCAGTTTAGAACAAAAACTCATTTGTGAAACTCTGCAAAGGGTGATGGCAGATGAGGAGCTTCACAAAGCAGTGGAAATCAGGGAAAGAAAAATAAGTCTGTAGAAAACTTGGCATGAAACCCAAATGAGCCACAATATCCCAAGAACATTCCTAGATGAAGCTGGCAGGGGGACAGCAACAGGGAGAAAATGGAACTGGTGCCTCACTGTTTCTATAGCAAACTCATTTCATCATTGGTTACCATAGAACTACCTTGGTCCTCAATGGTGTGTTTCATTATGAGAAAGCAGACATGGTTCTTATGAGGATGGAGTCAGGAAGAGTCACAGGAGGGGTCCAAATATACAATGAGGATAAAGTCCCCACTGCCTGAGGAGGGACAATCTTGAAACCATCAAGAGGCTGTTTTACAATCCATCTCAGGAGGAGGATTTCAGAAATGTCTTACCTGGAAGGGGCCTCAGCATCCATCTAGTCCAATGCATACTCCAAAAAGAATCCCCAGAACAGCACACTGGACAAACAGACTTTCAATGAGGATGACCCACTATTAGCCAAGGCAGGTCATTCCCTTTTGAATAGGTTTCATTGGAAGGAAATTGTTTCCATTATAAGCCTAACTTCTCCTCTTTGTAACTTCTCCCCATTGTGCCTAGGCTAAGCTCCAAGGAAAACAATATCTTTAGGTTCCTGGAGGGATTGTGTTTGTAAAGCTGAAAGGGATTGATAGAAGGGCACCACCAGGAGCAAAATCTGCAGTTTATTATAACCCCACATGGGAAATGTCACCCAGCCTGGACACAGAAAGGATCAATAGATAGATAGCTCCTTGATTCTGTGGACAATGATGCATGGCCATTCTTAGTTGGTGGAGCAATTTATCTAGTTGATTCCAATAATGAAAGACTCCAGAATGCTGACTAGGTTTATATTCCAATTTCTTTGAGGAACAAGTGGCATTCAGCCCCTAAGAATGAGCAAGGAGTTGACCCTCCTTGGGTCAAAAAGAATGACCCTCCCCCACACAATGACTTTTCAAATGCTTGAACATGGCTATCATGTCCCACCCAAGCCTCATCCTCTTTGGGATAAACAACTCTAGTTCCTTTAACCCAGTCCTAACATGCCATGGACTGAAGGTCCTTCACCACCCTGCTTGCCCTCCTCTGGACATGTTCCAGTTTGTCAGTGTCTCTCCTAAACCATGGTGCCCAGAACAGAGCACAATACTGCAGATATTGACCTGGGTTTAGTAGGACTATTGTCCTCTTATTCCTGAAAGTGACACTTCTCTCAGTGCAATCCAAGTTAATGTTAGGGTTTTGGGTGGTGGGGTTTGGATGCCAAATCACACTACTAATTCATATAAAACTTTCAGTCCACTAAAAACCCCAAATCTTCAGACAAACTGTTAATAAGCTAGACAGGCTATCCAATCTTGCCTCCTCCATTTTGTATTTATTATGTCAATTTCTCAAACCAAATGTAAGATGTTCTGTTTATCACTGTTGAAATTCATCTTGTTTGATTCAACCCAATTTTTGAGCCTAAACAGATCTTTTTAGATCCTATTTCCATTCCCAAGTGTGTTAACTATTCTTATTGACTTTGTGTTATCTGCAAATTTCTTAAACATTCCATCTATGCTTTTATCCACATTGCTGACAAAAAATTAATAAACAGCAGAGTCAAACACAGAGCCCTGATGTACTCTATTGAAAACCTCTTTCCAAAATGAAACCAAACCATTAATGACCACCATTCAATGAGATCCAAATTCATCTAATTGTACTATATAGTCTAGTCCACACTTCTCCACCTTTTCCACAAGAACTGCATGGAATCCTTTGTCAAAAATTTTTCTAAAATCTAAGTAAGATATATATATGCATGTAAGTATGTATGTGTGTATGTGTATATACATACATATATACAGATGTGTGTACATATACATACATACATATGCAAAACTTTTCCCTTATTTATTGATTTAGCAATCCTTCCCAAAAATGAAATAAGGTTAGTCTGGCATGACCTGTTCTTGGCAAAACCATGGGGTTTTTTGTGATCATCACTTCCCTATGTAGATGGTCACTTATATATTGAGTCCTTGGGCCTCACTCTATCAGAGAAACGGTTGACTGCATCTTCATTCTCTGGGTTTGAGATGTACACTTGAGGAATTAGGGATGTCTCTTCTCTGATGCTAACAATTATAGCCCCCATTGTTAGCTGCCAGTGATTAATACCTCAGTTTCTTTTAATCAATTAAAATTAATTAGCTTTTGCAAATGGATATTTACTTGAAAGATATAGCAAGAACAGGAATATAAAAATTCAACCCTCCCCCAAAAAAATTTTTGGGAGGAAACTCTCCCCTCTAACACCTCATTCTCTATGGAATGACAATTTCATATCTATGGGAGCTACCAAATTCACATCCAAATGCAGC
This sequence comes from Gymnobelideus leadbeateri, assembly GCA_011680675.1. Lineage (NCBI taxonomy): Eukaryota > Metazoa > Chordata > Mammalia > Diprotodontia > Petauridae > Gymnobelideus > Gymnobelideus leadbeateri. The sequence continues at coordinate 699,756 of WOXC01007236.1, read as the reverse complement.
ATCAAAGTTGAATGAGCCCTTGTTTTAACTACCTGTGGACTGAGTCATGAAAGTTAGACCACGATCGTTGGGACCTCAAAACTAGGCCGATTGGCTACACACCTTGGCACAAACTCAACCCTCAGATTTCCTAGTGGCTTGCTCTCCTGAGCTCTTAAACTCATAGTCACAGCCGCTAGTCTTCTTCTCCAAAACGAAAGAATGAGTTAAAGAATTAAACATGTCTTCATGGGTCACATGTTAGCCTTAGATAAAGAAAGGCTGAGGCCTCTCCCCTTATAGCATTGCTTTTAAAGGAGCTTACATTTTATTGTTAAGAGCATGGACAGGAAAGAAGAGAGGAGAGGAGGAGAAGAGAGGAGGGGAGAGGAGAGGAGAGGAGAGGAGAGGAGAGGAGAGGAGAGGAGAGGAGAGGAGAGGAGAGGAGAGGAGAGGAGAGGAGAGGAGAGGAGAGGAGAGGAGAGGAGAGGAGGAGAGGAGGAGAGGAGAGGAGAGGAGAGGAGGGGGGGAGAGGAGAGGAGGGGGGGAGAGGAGAGGAGAGGAGGCGGGGGGAGAGAGAGAGAGAGAGAGAGAGAGAGAGAGAGAGAGAGAGAGAGAGAGAGAGAGAGAGAGAGAGAGAGAGAGAGAGAGAGAGAGAGAGAGAGGAGAGGAGAGGAGAGAAAGGAGGAGGGAGAGGGAGAGAGAGAGAGAGAGAGAGAGACAGAGAGAGAGGGAGGAGAGAGAGGAGAGGAGAAGAGGAGGGAGAGAGGAGGGAGAGAGAGACAAGAGAGAGAGAGAGAGAGAGAGAGAGGGAGGAGAGAGAGGAGAGGAGAGGAGAGGAGAGAGGAGGAGAGGAGAGAGAGGAGAGAGAGGAGAGAGGAGGAGAGGGGAGAGGAGTGAGGAGGAAAGAGGAGGAGAGGAGAGGAGAGGAGAGGAGAGGAGAGGAGAGGAGAGGAGAGGAGAGGAGAGGAGAGGAGAGGAGAGGAAGGGGGAGGAGAGGATCACCTCCTCTCAGACTTTTGTGGAGATAACCCAAGAACCCTGTGCCAAAGGGATGAGAAATAGTAGCAATCGTCAAGGCCACTGGTCCTGCTAGTTCTAGCCCTTCTTAGCTGTCAACTAAAGAAGTGATCCTTGTGGAGAAGGGACGTGCCATCCCCACCAACACCAACACTATTTGCTGAACAACTGCCACCAACTGTCAGGTGAGCACAAGAATCAGGCAAAGGGACTTAGCAATAAGCTGCCCTCTCCCAACCATGAGTTCTGCTCTCAGTTACTGTCCAGGGACAACTTTTGGGGAGATATGACCTGTTAACTGTCTCTGCGAGAGCTGTCTCTCCTTTCTCCTGAGCAGCCAGAGCTACTGAAAACTCGGGAAAGAAAATTCTAAGTCCTCGACACTGTCAAATGGCTCACCATCAAGAACAGATAGGGTTTCATCAATGGAAATTTTGTTTAAAAATGAACTCCTATCTACTTTGCTGTTGCACCCCAAGGACCACTGGGTCTTTGCATCTGACTTACCAACAAAGCCTTGTCTTGTCTCTCCCAGTTAGGATGTGAGATCCTTGAGAGTAGAGGCTTTGTCTTGCTTTTTCTATTTGTATTCCCAAAGCACAGTGCTTTGTACATAGTAAGTGCCTAATAAATGACTTTTATTATTCTTTCAAAAAGATCAGAGCTGAACCCAGATCTTCTGAGCCCACCTGCCTTTCTGTCATACCTCCCTTAGGACACTATAAACACCTAGAAAACAGGAATTATGTCATTTCTCATTTTCATATGTTCGGGACCAAGTATAAGAGCATAATAGAGTCTGAGTAAATGTTAGAAAGAATAAAATGAGGGAACAATGAATTTGGATCCAGAAAGGACATTAGAGGTTGTTTAGTACAACCTTTTTTATTTTGCAGAGCAGGAAACTGAGACCCAGAAAGGGCAAGTTACTTGTCCAAGGTCACACAGCTAATGACAGAGTCATCACTGGAGCCCATGTCCTTTCTTTCACTAACTGTGTCACCCTGGGCAAGTCATTTGATCTATTTGTTCTTCAGTTTCCCCATCTGTTAAATGAGGGGATTTGACTCAATGTTTTCTAAGAACCCTTCCAGCTCTAAATTTACAATACTTTATTCTTCCAATTCCAAATTCAGTGTACTTCCTCTAGACCACACTGCCTATCATGATCCAACAAAGTCCTTTTTTATTCTGGGTTCAAGTCACACTTCTGACACTTAACTGGGTGATTATGGGCAAGTCACTGTAGCAGCAAGCACCCCAGCATTCCCAGAGTGGCTGCCAACACAGGTTCTTAGATCTGCTTTTGTAAAAGAAAGCAACTCAAAATGGGTTAACAAGCTTATTTTAATCAAACAAACATATATCATTTATCTAGTTCAGGGGAAGAAGGTCAGCACCCCGAACTTCAGCGTATACAGACAGTAGTTTCAAAACAGAGAAACAAATATATCAAGCAGACAGGCTTCCAAACTGTCCAACCATTATCAATACCAAATCACAGTTACCAGAGAGGGAAGCATCAACATCTGGGTTTTCAAAGCCAGGGGGCTCTCAACGGCTGCACAGAGTCTCATCTGGTCAAATCGCACAACACTTCTCAAAGTGAGCCCCAAAGCAAAGCCTCAAATCAGGGATTATATAGTCTTCTCCTAGCTCAGAGAATATAACCACCCTCTTGACCCACTGCCCAATCACACAGCATTAAGGTGTGGTCATTCCTGAAAACCAAGCCTCCTACCACAGGCTCCATGTGACCACATTCAGCCTATTAGGAGGCAGAGTATATTTTCAAATCAAGGAAGGTTTTCAGAGTCTCTTAAGCCAATCAAAGGGCCTAGGGGCAGGGAAGATCTTTAAATCTGCATTTCCATTACAGTCACTTAGGCTCTTTGAGCCTTAGTTTACTTGTCTGTAAAATAGGCATAATAATACCTCTAGTACTTGCTGGACCTCAAAATTTTATTATGAGGCTTAAAGGGAAGAATATATGAAAAGTTCATAGCAAACTCTAAAGCCTTATGCAAATGTCAGAGATAATGTCATGCTTCTTTTGTCCTTGGACCACCAGGGGGTAGCAGACACCATGAGAACTTGCAGGCTAAGGAGGGTATGGGAGAGGATGGACTTAGGACAGCCCTTGGCCTCCCACCTATATGCATGGCACCACCCCCCAAATCCCACAATGTAGGCCCAGCCAGACCATTGAGTCTTTCTCTAAAGGAGAGGGAGTAGTTCCTCCAGAAAGACTAGGGAAGGCTAGGCTTGAGGTTCCCACTCAAGGTCAAGACCCATAGTCACTTGGAATCCAAGCCAACATCCAATACTTAGGGCTCCACGTCCTGTGAGTGGAAACTTTTCTGGGCTAGGAAGAGGAAGAAGATGACTATAGTGGGAAGAGAGAATGTTTAAGGGCCTCCTGTGGTCTCACAGTTCAATCCAAATGAATTCAGCAAAGATTTAAGTATGTATTGTGTACTAAGGAGGCCATGCCTAGGAGTTTCACACAACTAATAAGTAGAAGACCTGAGAAGAGAACCCAGGTCCTTTGACTTGTATGTGAATTAAAGTGAAGCAGAGTTGTACAAATTTGTCAGCCGCCCTCTCTCTTCCAGTGTCATCCAAGTACAGTGACAAGACCAAAGTTCAGGTGACAGGCAATGGCCTGGGATGCAGTGGATAACCTTTGTATCTCTGCTGTCTCACCAAGCTCTAAGCGGTCCACAACACCTGCTTCAGGCACCTTCATGGCTCTTGGAACAAATTGTTCCAATCCGTCCCTCCCATCACATGCTTGGGTTGGACACCCCCCTAACTCACTGGCAGGTCTGAGGCTTGTTGGGTATCCTCAGCCTGGCTCAGCAGGTGCACCAAGATGGTTTTATTGGAGTGTGGCCACTGCACGCGCTATTGGAGTCACAGCTGAGAAATGGGTGAGCTGTGGTGGATAACAAAGGTGGATGGGCAGCCCAGAAAGGGCTCAGCAAGCCCTCGCACCAGAGGAGCTAGGCCTCCCTGAGCTCCCCATACACACTCAAAGTCCCTTCTTGTCCTAGGCCCAATATGCCCATGCAGTGTCCCAGGCCAGCTCTCTGAGCGGTCCAGCGACTCCAGCTGCCAGGCTCTGTGTCATTCCACCTGGCATCCCCCCATCATGTAGGTGCACAGATAAACACACACAGAGTGAGGAAGCAGACTTGCCTCGGTTCTGGAGTCAGAGGACCTGGGGTCAAATCACCCCTTTGATTCGCACTATCCGGATGATTGTAGACAAATCACTCGACTTCCTTAGGTCTGTGTCTAATCCATAAAACGGTAGTGTTGGCTATATGGCCTCTGGGTGCCCTGCCAACTCCAGATCTGTGGGGCTCTAGTTTTTGAAAACCATGAATGTGCACACAGACACGTACACGGACACATACACACATGCACGCACACTCACACATATGCACACACACTCACACATATGCACACACACACCTCTTCTCTAAGTGGGACTACCTCCCTAGTTCTTCTGGAGTGTGCCACAAGGGGGCAATAATGACATAATAAAATAACCGTAACAATAATAGCTGCACTTTAAGGATTGCAAAGTGCTTTATAGACATGACCTCTCTTCATCCTCACAACAGCACTGAAGAATGGTTGGGGAAGCCATTGTCATCTTCATTTTACAAATAAGGACATTAAGGCTCAGGAAAGGGAAGTGACTTGTCCAAGATCACCAGCCAACAAAATACCAGAGCATGTATTCTGAACCAGTTCCTCTGCCTTCCATCAGTCAGTAAGTCAACAGGGATTTATTCAGCACTTACTATATACCAGCTCAGGGCAGCTAGGTGGTGCAGTGGCCTGGAGTCAGGAAGACCTGAGTTTAAATCTGACCCCTGACACTTACTAGCTGTGTGACCCTGGGCAAGTCATTTCACTCTGTTTGCCTCAGTTTCCTCATATGTAAAACGAGTTGAAGAAGAAAATGGCAAACCACTCCAATATCTCTAAGAAAATCCCAAACAGGGTCATGAAGAGTTGAGCATCAACATATTCCAGCTCAAATCTAATGCCTCTCCTGGAGACCTCAGTCTCCACTTATTCTTCCTTCCAGAAAAGCTCCTGCCAGTCCCTTCTTCCCTTCCCTCTTCTTCGCCCATTTTCTGCCATGCACCTAAATGGAGCCAGGAAATGTGATTCAAATCCTGGCTTTGATGTCCACCATCCGTGTGCCTGCCCTTGAGCCAGGCCTGTGAAGGATCATAGGGTGTCAGTGCTACAAAGGACCTTTGAGATCATGTGGCCCAATTCCTTCCATTTACAGACAAGGAAACTGAAAGCTTAAGAAAGTGAATTGAGCAAGACCATGCAGGTAGACACTAGAAAAGCTGGAATTCAAAGCCAGGCCCTCTAACCCCAGATCCAACCTTCTTTTGACTTCATCCCACTGATCTCAAAGGATCCTGCCCTGGGGAATCCCAGTGCCTGTTCTGCCCCCATCATAGGGTGCTACAATGCCTCTGCTGCCCCCATCACAGGGGCTCTGGGTGGATCAAATGAGATAATGGATGGAAAAAGGTATGGGAGAGTAGAAAGTGCTACAAAAAGGTGGGCCAGCATTTTCCCATCTTTTATCTCTGGACTCCTGAGTGATCTCACTCTTGACCTTCAGCCTATTGTGTGGATTTTCTCTCCCCCCCACCCACCCTTCCATCTATTGGGGAAAAAAAGAAAAACAAAACCCTTGTAACAAATATAGATTGTCAAGCAGAAACAATGTCTATGTTGTGCATGTCCAAAATTATGTCTTATTCTCCACCTTGACTCTTCACTTTCCTTGTCTTTCTCCCTGGCCTGTCTGCCCTATGACTATGGGCACTGCTCTCCATCTCAGGCTCTCAACCTGGCGCTGGGACTGCAGCCTCTCCATTCTCTCTTTGTCCTTCTCCTATACACAGGAACCTTCCAGAAAAGGCCCTTTTCAGGGGTTATTTTGTCACTGAGCTGAGAGGGGCTCTTGTAGACAATTCTATCATCCAGATACAGGAGAACGTTAGAAGTATAGGTGAAGTGCATCCTAGAAATGTGGCAATGCTCACCCATTGGGAGTCAGGCACCCATGGAGGATGAGCTAGCCCAGTGAGGCAGAAAGGGTTAGGATTAGAACTCTCGAGATCTGGGTTCTTTTCTTTGTTCTATGACTAACTCTGTATGGCATCACTCCACATCATCTTGATGGAACCCATGCATCTAGAATTTAAAATAATGAAGGAGAGAGGGTATAGATTGTCTCTAAAAACATTTCCATCTCTAATTCTCTAAGTTCTAAGACGCCTTCCGACCCTAATTTCCCATTTTAAAGTCACTTCCAGCTCTGATAGTGTATAGTCTACGGTGTCTTGCAGTTCTGACATTCTCTGTTCTAAGGTTCCTACCAGATCTGACATTCTCTGTTGTAAGGTCTGTCTCAGATCTCACATTCTGTGTTCTAAGGGCTAATGCAGCATAGGGTAAAAGGTTACCATCACAAACCTTGGCACTGGCCAATTAGGTCCCCAAGGGGGCTGGCCAAGACAAAAAGGAAATCATTGAAAGGGTATAATAGAAAGAACACTGGGCTAAAAGTCAGAAGATCTAGAATTCTAGTTTCCACTCTGCCACAGTGGGATCTTTGGGAACTCATCCACCTATCTGGACTTCAGTCTCTCCCTTAATAAAATGATAGTGGATGGAAGATTAAATTAAATGATTGCTAAGGACTCCTCATGTTCGTGTTAGACTGACTTCAGAGACATTTGATGTTTTTCCTGACCAGTCTCTACCCACTCAATCTCCACTTGACATATCACAGCTAATTCATGACCTCTGTCTCTCCTCAATTACATACTCCTCCCCTCAGGATTCTAATGGTAACTTTGAGAAATTGGGAGGTTTTTTCCTAGTATTATATAGCTCCCAAGTCCTCACTGGTGTGCTCTTCTCCCAGATTACCATTTGACATAAATTAGCCAGCCAGAGCTACTTCTACGAAAAGAAATAGTTATTTACTGAGGTGGTATAGAAAAAAAACTATTGGCACAAAATATTCCCCCAAAAGTCTGGGAAATACTCTCCAATACAGAGCCTGGGGAAAAGTGGTCTCAAGCTTAGAGAGCTCATGTGACAAAGGGGCAAACTCCCAGCTCCTGATCACTTTAATTCCTTTATTCCCTTCATGGAGTCTTCATGAGAATCTCTTTACTAGGCTCCTTGTAGAATCCTGAAACTATTTTTCCTCAGTTTGACTCATTTGTTCTCAGCTCCCAAAGCAGATGCTGATGCCAGCCACTAGGGCACCTGTGAAAAGTCCAAAACCTGCCAGTCTTTTGAAGCCACAAAGTCATCCTTTCATGGGGGCAGGGGGAAGGAGACAGAAGCTCTCTCCTTACTCTCCATCCCCATCCTAGCCAAGTGATTTCAGCTCAAGAGCTTGACTGAAGTTGCTTCCAGTGGGTGCTGAATTGGCTTGCTTACTCTATCAAAGACACACAGGGCATGGCTGAGTCTCTTCAGCCAATACCCTTTCTGTGTAGCTTTATTTCATTTCTTCCATTGGCTTTCACTTCTTTTAAGCTGATTAAGAATGTTTCATACTTAGTTTAATGCCTTGATTCCTTGGTGGGTTGATTATTTCAATAGAGGTGTCCTCACCTGATGAAGGTATCAGAATTCTAGCATCTTCTTTTATTATTTTAAGTGAGGCAGAAGTGGTTAATTAATTTATTCAATTGACCTCCCGCCCTTAAATTCATACTGTCTATTCTAAATTCCCTTTGGGTGCTAACACTTTCTCTTCTGAGTTCCTTCCTAGCTCTGACATTCTGCATCCTAAAATTTTTTTCTAGCATTGAATGTTCATAGATAGAACCCCGGATGAAACATTAAAATAAAATAATGGCCACTCTTGTGCCCCTCCAGAAGCTTGGATTGTGGGGAAAAAGATGCTTTATGCAGTGTGGAGCCGAAGAATCCATAGGCAATTAAGGAGAGAATAAAGACATTTGAGGGGAATGAAGAGGGAAACTAGGGCTAGATGGGAAATTCTGGGTCAGGTGGTTAAGTGGTGAGATATGCAGCGCCAAGTACTGGTATTGGTAAATTCTGTGGTTTGGGACTTGGAGGCAGTCTGTAGAGATGGAAGGCACGGTGGTGGGGGGGTGGATGGAGAGGGAGAAGGACCCGAGAAGAAAACACGGTTACTTCTCTAAGGGACATTACTTGCTATTTAGTTGGAAATCGAACAATACACGTGCACACACACACAATATAAACACAATTACAAAATGATCTATTAAATAAGGACAAAATTATACATTTACCTCAAAATGTTTCTTAGGTGGCAATTTTATTAATCTGAAACATGTCTTAGTACAAGAAAGGAAAAAAAAACAAGGCCTCTAAGCAGTTAAAACCTGCCATAAATTCCATGAACTTGACTTAAACAGTGGGGCCACTATATTTGGACATCGATCATCACTATCCTAGGAGTGCTTATAGAGGAAGTGGAAATAGCCCTCTCGAGGATGCAGATGAGAAAAGCAGCTGGACTGGGAGCATCCACAGAGGAGGTCTGTGCCAGAGGTGACACAATTTGAGGGGGCTTGAGGGATTTATTCTCCCAGTATTTGAATGAGAAGATACCAAAGGTATGGGGGTGGAAATCTCAGAACTCATCAATTCCCACCCCCCAAAAAAGATGAACAAGAGAACAATTGATAACTACTGTCCCATATGGCTACTTTCCTATGTATATAAAAATTTTACGAGAGTAATTTACACACCCATTAAGAGAATTCTTGATAAGGATTTTAGAAGGGAACAAACATGTTTTGGCAAGACAATTCTACAGAAGACCCAGTCTTTGCCATCACACAATTTACTAGAAGATGTGGAGATTACCAGATCCCACTGTAATTAATGTTTGCTGATTATAAACAAGCCTTTTGGGGTATCTAAGTGGTGCAGTGAATAGAACACCAGCCCTGAAGTCTCAGGAGGACCTGGGTTCAAATCCAGCCTCAGATACTTAACACTTACTAGCCACGTGACCTTGGGCAAGTCACTTAACCCCAATTGCCCTGCTTTCCCCCCTCCAAAAAGCAAATAAATAAATAGATGGATGGATGGATGGATGGATGGATGGATGGATGGATACATGGATAGATAGGTAGATAGATAGATAGATAGATAGATAGATAGATAGATAGATAGATAGATAAAAAAAGCCTTTTTAGTCAGGAGAAGAGAGCCCTGCCTTAAAGGTTCACCTCCAAAGAGGTGTCTCCCACACAAATGTCAAAATTTTACTAGATCCCTTGAAGGATGTAATAATAGAAAGAAGCCCATTGGATGACCCTTTGAGCATTAATGTCAAATGAGGCATGAATCAGGAAGATACATGCCCAACAATAGTCAATATGGTCATGGAGGAAATGTATTTCAAGAAAGGATATGTATAGGTAGGAAGGTCTTCTATACACTCCTGCTTGAATATTTGATGATTTTAACAAGCTGAAGGAATATTGTAGAGCCTCCTAAAAGGGAGATTTGCCTAAATATCAACAAAGGAAAAACTAAGTGGATGAAGAATGTCTATTGTCTAGATTACGATATGAAGTTGACATGATATATGAATGCTCTCTGTGAAGTTGGATAGAAAGAGAGATCAACAGATCAATCAACAGATAGATAGACAGATAATGGTCTTAGACAAACATAGCAAACGTGCAATGAGCTGGACCTAGAGTTGAACAGAAGGAGGACAGCAATCTGTCCTTTTAATAACCCCCAAGCTTCTCTCTGAAAAACAAAGGCTCCTCTTTTTAATAAAATATTATTCTAGTGATATTTATTTCAAATGAACAAACATTTCCTAAATGTTTACATTCAAAATACTAGCACCCAAAGACAAAAAGGAAATCATTGAAAGAGTATAATAGAAAGAACCCTGGGTTAAAAGTCAGAAGATCTGGATTCTAGTCTCCACTCGGCCACAGTGGGATCTTTGGGAATTCATCCACCTATCTGGGCTTCAGTCTCTCCCTTTATAAAATGATAGTGTAGGGAAGATTAAATTAAATTATTACTAAGGACTCCTCGTGTTTATGTTATACTGACTTTAGGGACATTTGATGTTTTCCCCGACCAGTCTCTACACACTCGATCTCCACTTGACATTTCAAAGTTAATTCATGATCTCTGTCTCTCCTCCTCAATTCCGTATTTCAGTCACCTCAACATCATCACCTGCCTTCTCCTCCTTTGCTCTGGTCTTGGAAGATAAGATGTCCTTCCTCTTTGACAACATCAATGCCACCACTTGTACCCTCGACCCCATCCTCTATTTCCTCTGGCAGCTCGACCCTTTGATCATCCTCTCTCTTGACTTAATTTTCAGTCTCTGGTTCCCTCCTTGCTGTCTTCAGACATGCCCAGATGTCCCCCATTCAAAAACAACAAAACAAAACAAAAACCTTTGATATGACCCTGCCATCCCTCAAGCTTTCATCCTATATCTCATTTCTCCTTTATAAGCAAATTCCCAGAAAAACACACTTTGATCCCATTTTCTCACACACACACACACACACACACCCCACACTCCCCTCAATCACTCTCAAACCCTGAACAAGCTGGCTTCTGTCCCCACTCCCTGAATGGAACTGTTCTCTCCAAGGTCACTGAAGTCTCTTTACTGTGAAAGTCATTGGTCTTTTCTTAGTCTTCATCTTTATTGGCATCTCTATAGCATTAGACACTTTAAACCTACACACTCCCCTGTCCATGGATGCTCTATATTCCTGGACTTTTTGGATACTGACCTTGTATTTCCCTTCCTGCCTATCTGATTGATCCCTCTCTGTCTGCTTCGCAGGATTCTCCTCCAGGTCTTGCCCCCCATGCTCTATATTCCTGGACTTTTTGGACACTTGCCCTTGTATTTCCCTTCCTGCCTATCTGATTGATCCCTCTCTGTCTGCTTCGCAGGATTCTCCTCCAGGTCTTGCCCCCCATGCTCTATATTCCTGGACTTTTTTGGACACTGCCCTTGTATTTCCCTTCCTGCCTATCTGATTGATCCCTCTCTGTCTGCTTTGCAGGATTCTCCTCCAGGTCTTGCCCCCCATGCTTGACATACCAGGGCTATGTCCTGGACTTTCTTCTCTTCTTTGTCTACAAGTTTGATTTAAGTTTTCTCATCAACTCTCTAGACTGAATTAGTGTTTCTATGCAGATGATGGACAGCTAGGTGTCACAGTGGATAGAATGCTGGACCTAGAGTTAGGAAGGCCGGAGTTCAAATCTGGCCTCAGACACTTCCTAGTTGTGTGACTCTGGGCAAGTCCCCTGCTTGCCTCAGTTTCCTCAAATATAAAATGAGCTGGAGAAGGAAGTGGCAAACCACTTCAGTATCTTTGCCAAGAAACCCCCCGCCCCACATAAAAGGGGTCACAAAGAATTGGATATGACTGAAGAATGACCAACCAACAACAAAACAACACGCAGATAAGTCCCAAATCTATATATCTAGCCCTCATCTCTCTCCTGAGTTTGATTCCTAAACCCAATTGCCTGCTAGACATGTCCACCTGGATGTCCCTCAGGAATCTCAAATTTAACATGTGCAAAACAGAACTCACTAAACTTCCCCCAAACCCACCCCTCCTAACTTCTATTTCTGTCAAGGACAGTGTCATTCTTCTTGTCACCCAGGTATGTCATCCCTGACTTCATTCTCCCTCCCTCCATCCTCCCCTTCCAAGCAGTAGCTGAGTCTTGTTAACACTTCTGGCATCTGTCACATTCTTTGCAATCCCATGCCCAGGCCAACATCTCTCTCCTGCAGGTTGCAACAGCCTTCCAATTGATCTCTCTGCATTACAATCTCTTTCCCCTTCAATCCATCCTGCACACAGATGCCAAATTGGCATCCTTAAAGTATCAGACTGACCATGTCAGTTCCCTGCTGAGGAAAGTTCAGCAGCTCCTCATTAGGATACGATAAAAACTCCTCTGTCATTTAAAGCCCTGCACAATCTGGCTCCAATTTATATTTCCAGACTGATTACAAATTACTCCCCTTAAGACACTCGATGTTCCTGTCTCACAGCCTTAATTGCTCTTCCTCACACAAGACATTTCATCTCCAACCTCCATGTTTTTGTACAGGCTGTTACCCCCACCCCACCGCAATACCTTAAATGTTCTTTAGTCTCACCTTTGTTTCTAGGAAACTATAGCTCCCTTCAAGTCTCAGCCCAAGTACTACTTCAATTCATAGACTTGCTACTGCTACCCCAAATTTAGTATGTATTTATTTTGTGTGTGTCTTATCACTTACCTGTAAACATGCTGCAGAATATAAGCTCCTTGAGGGCAGAGACTATCTCCCTTTTTCCTGGAGTAGCGCCTAGATCATAATAGCCTTTTTATAAATGCTTGTTGGTTGATTAAATGGGGAAAAAAGAGAAGAGAGTTGAGAATAATTGGAAATGAATCCAAGATTTTGGAAGAGCAGATTTCAAAAGTTCAGAGAAAAATTGTAAGACTTAAACTTCTATATTTTAAAGCTCTTTACCACCTGGCCTAGTCTCCCTTCCCAGTCTTATTATACAGTATTCCCCTTCATACACTCTGTGGTCCAGATAGAATAACTTTCTTGCCTTTCCTCATTTGTAGTTTTCCATCTCCTACTCTGAACATGCACTCATTGTGTGCTGCCTGGAATGCACTCCTTCCTCACTATTACTGCCTAGAACCCCCAGGTTCTTTCAAAACTCAGATTAAAAAAAAAAAAGCCAAACAAAAAAACCTCAGCTCAAATGGCACTTCCACTGAAGCCTTTCCCTATCCCCCATGTCACCATTTCCCCTAAAAAAATGACCTTGCATCCATTTTGTGTATGTATATTCTCCAAATACTTAAGTATGCATATGGTTTAGCCCGATAGGATGCATGCCCTTTAACTTCAGGGACTCTTTGCCCAATACGGTGCCTGCCACATAGTAGGTATTTAATGAGGGCTTTTTATTGAATGATTAACTGACTGGAAGGAAGCCCAGTAGGGTATAAAGAATTCAAGAATGAAATTCACCAGATACAAGAAGAAATAATAATGATGATGAGAAGGAAGAAGAGGAGCAGCCATTCGAAGATACTGTATGGATAAATGGACCAATGGGCACCTTGAAAAGACACAGTGCCAGACAGGATGTGAAGGATGAAGACAAAGGCAAGACATGGACCTACAGAAACAGTGTCAGGCTCATCAGAGCTCAGAACGGGCTTCTACTGGCATTACTGTTTCTGCCTCCACTGGCCTTTACCCAAATGCCCTCTACTGTGTTTCTTCCCTCTGTTTTTTTATCACAAGAATGACCAACAATCCCTAGTAAGGCATTGATCAGTTGTTTTTTTGTTGTGTCTGACTCTTTGTGGCCCCATTTGGGGTTTTCTAGGCAGAGATACTGAGTGGTTTGCCATATCTTTCTCCAGGTCAATTTACAGATGAGGAAACCGAAGCAAACAGAGTAAAGTGACTTACCCAGGATGACACTGCTAGTAACTGACTGAGGCTTGATTTGAACTCAGGAAGATGAGTCTTCCTGACTCCAGGTCTAGCACTCTATCAACTGTACCACCTAACTGCAAGGCAGTGGCCACCTACAAAAAGCCTAGGATTTCTGGTTCTTCCTAGTTTAAGAAGAGGGAAGGTTAACATGAGATCAAGCACATCGTCTTTTTTCAAAATGGATTTGGAATTACATTTTCCAGCAGATTTACTTTCTTTTTATCTATTTTTAATTTTTATTTTTATTTCCAAATTCTCTCCCTCCCTCCATCTCTTCCTCTACCCACTGAGAAGGCAAGGAAATGTATGTGTCTTAATGTACAATGCTGCTTTGCTGCCTGTTCCCCTTATTGACCTTTCCCGTATCTTTGGCAGAAGGCTTCCCCTTCCTGAGTAATATTCCAATCATGGCTGCCCTTCCAGAAAGTCTCACTAGGATTTGGTGTCCATGGAGTCACTTGCTTGCTGCCTATACATTATGTCTCTGTACACCTTGGCATCCCATGCAACTCTCTTGTCCCATATTATCCAGGAAACTGTCCAGGAAAGGGGGTATGTGCTTATCAAAAATGACACAAGTAGCAAGTGGCCAAGCTGCTCACGGCCTCTGACACCAATTCTTTCCACTAGAGAGTCAAATAGAATGGTGGAGTTAGAGAAACTGGGGGAAAGAAGAGATTAGGACAGAAAGGGGATAGAGGTAATATTTAGGAATGGAAGGCAGGCCAGCAAGGTGAGACACTATTCCAGGATTAAGACTTCTGCTTTAGGCACCTGTTGGTTTTCCATTAGAATCTGGTGTTTCCAGCTACACTATGCTTCTGGCAGAGGTTGAGGAGCTGGGCCAGCTCTATTAAACTGATGCTTTAAACTCTGCAAGATGCAAATAAAGGGAATTTCTCAGAACTCACCACGATTGCCACCCTATCCATTGTGCAGCAGCCAAAAGTTTTACATAATCTAGGCCCAAATAAGATCCAACTTCACCCAGAGGACCTGGAAGACAAATCACAGAATGTCTGAGCTGGAAAGAACCATAAGATATAAAATATCTGAACTTGGAGGATCCTTACAACACAGAATGTCAAAACTGGAAGGAGGCTGAGAAAATAAAATGTCAGAGCTGGGCAGGTTCTTAGAAACCAGCATGTTGGAGTTGGAAGGAATATTGGAATACAAAATGTCAGAGCCATGAGAGAACTGAGAACATAGAATATCAGAGTGGGCTGTTCTCTCTGCCTTGAGTCTCTCCTCACTATAATCCATCTTCCATTCAGCTATCAAAGTGATTTTCCCAAAGCAGAGGCCTAAGCATGTCACTACCCTATTCAATAAACTCCAATGGTTCCCTATTACCCCTAGAACCAACTAGAAAATCCACTGCCTGGTTTGAAAAACCCTTCCTGCCTTTCCAGTACCTAATTCCCTGCTTGTCCCCTCCTCACACAAGGCATTCCATCTCCCAACTCTGTCCATTTTCACTGATTGTCCCCCATCCCAGGAACTCTTTCCCTCCTCATCTCCATATCCTGGCTTTCCTGGTCTCCTTCTCATCTCAGCTCAAAACCCATCATCTGCAAGATGCCTTTTCCATTCCACTAGACTCTGGTGCCTTCCCCCTAAGACTATCTTACACTTACACTGTACATATCATGTTGGGGGGTGCCTGTTAGTCAACAGGCATTTCCTAGGTGTCTCCTATGTGCCAAGCACTGAGCTAAGAGCTAAGAGTGCAAATACAAGCAGAAATAGTCCCTGATCTCAAGAAGCTTCTATTCTAATGAAGGAGGGAAGCACAAGAGGGAGAGACAGAGAGAGAGAGAGAGAGACAGAGACAGAGAGAGAGAGAGACAGAGACAGAGAGACAGAGAGACAGAGACAGAGACAGAGAGACAGAGAGAGACAGAGACAGAGAGACAGAGAGACAGAGACAGAGAGAGAGAGAGAGAGAGAGAAGACAAAGGTAATTGGTATGGGACATGACTGAAAAGGTCTGGAGTCCAACCTGGAGAGGAATGAGAACACAGCTGGCCTGGTTTAAGGATTTAAGGACAAATGTACCACCATTTAAGGATGGTGGTACAAGGAGGAGATATCTGGTCAGAGGGAGGGACCACAAGGGCAGCAGGTACTTCCAGTGAGGAAATTCCAAGGCTAGAGTGGGCTTCTAGGATTGAAGAGATTTCTGGGATAAGTTAGAGAAAATGCAGAGTGCAATCTGGAGCTTGTGGGTCTGACATGGATAAAAATGCAGCAAAGAAAAGCGATGAGGAGTGGTCAGAGAGATGGGAGGAGAACAGAGAAACAGACAATGAGAAGAAAGAGAGAGAGAGAGAGAGAGAGACAAAAAAGAGAGACAGAGAGAGCCAGAGAGACGGGGAAAGAGAGGGAAAAGAGAGGAGAGAGAGAGCAGTGTCATGAAAACCCAAAGAGGAGAAAGTGTTAAGAAGGGGAGTGGCAGAGACAAATGCTTCAGAGAGGTCAAGAAGGATAGGGATTAGGAAAAGACCATTAGATTTGGAAATTAAGGCATCATTTGGTAGCTCTAGAGAGGTCAGGTTCAACTAAATGATGAGATTGAAGGGGTTTAGAAGAGAGAGAAGTAGAGGCTCCAGACATGGTGGCATTTTGAAGGAGTTTAGCTAAGGAAAAGGAGGATAGATAGTTAGCAAGATGGTGGGATCGAGAAAGAGTATTCTGAGGGTGGGGAAAACACAGGTGTATTTATAGGGAGCAGGAAAGGGAAATTAGGACATAGAATGTCAGAGTTAAAAAGACCTTAGAGACCATCTGGTCTACCCCACTCCCATTTTACAGAGGAAGAAACTGAGACAGAGTTTCTTGAGAAAAGAAAAACCAGGACTAGAATTGGGTTCTGCTCTCTCCTTGGACTCAGCTTCATCCAATGTCATTTAGCATATAATTAATTGCTTCCTTTTTCATAACCAGTAAAGGGAAAAATCCAAGATTTCCTCATGAAGAGACTGGATTTTCAACCAAAGGACCTGGACCTCTTCTCACAGTGAAAGAGCCAGGAACTCCTTCACAACAAGCCTGAGTCTTGATGGAATTAGCCAGGGGGCCATTCAAAGAAAAGACCTTTGACTCACCCACTGCCACAGCCAGGTGATTTTGGGGCCAGGACACAAATCCATCTCTTCTGACTTCTAGTCTGAAAGGAATCTTTCCAATATGCCATAACACTTCCTTTACGTGACCATGGAAGAGAGGTTATGGGATAGAGGGAAAGAATACTGAATTGGGAGTAAGGGGGTCTAAGTTCTAGTTTTGGTTGGGTCACAAACTTGTTTCATCAAATAATTAATCACAAGTATTTATTAACCACCTACTATGTCCTAGATGTGGCAGCTAGGGGGCACAGTGGATGGATCATTGGGCTTGGAATCAGGAAGACTCATCTTCATGAGCTCAAATCTGGCCTCAGACACTTACTAGCTGTGTGACCCTGGGTCAATCACTTAACTCTGTTTACCTCAGTTTTCTCATTTATAAAATGAGTCAGAGAAGGAAATGGCAAACCACTCCACTTATATGTATATTTATATGTATATTCAATCTGGAAAAACTGGGCTTAGATTCAAGTCTCTAGTACCATGTTTTACATGAAGTCTTTCCTGATCCTTCTGGATGCTAATGCTTTCCTCCTGCTGAAATGACCTCCCAGAAAGCCATAATGCATAATCTAGCAACTCTCTCATATACTAAGAGGGGATGGGACTCATGGAGCTTTTGCTCTGGCTCTGTGTGGATGAACATGTCCATTGGTGTCTTGCTGAGGAAATACAGATCACGTGATCCACGATGGGGAAAGTTTCTTCCTGACCTTGTGGCCAATCATCTTTAATGCACCCTACTTATAGGGACCAATCCAGAGTTACTAGATTATGCATGTCCTTTAACAAGGGGCCAGAGCATGTGATGAATACAGAGAAGTATGGAAAGATCTATACTAACTGATGGAAAGTGAAATAAGCAAAGTGAAGAAAACACAACAACTACAACAATGTAAATGGAAAGTAAAGTCTCATACAAAAAAAAAAATCAAAAGTGAATTAACTGGCCGTCTGATTTGGGTGACCATGTACCCCAACAGTCCCACAGTGTCCCACGGTAATAAAATCCACCTTTTAAATTTAATCTTGGGGGAGCTAAGATGGCGAAGTAGAAACAGCGCATCCAAGCCACTCTCCCCCCAGATCACCTCCAAACTATGTAAAAGGGGACTCTGAACAACTTCTGGAGCCCCAACACCCACAGAACGACACAGAGAAGCTAACCTCCCACTGAAGACAGCCCAGCAGCCCTGCAGGAAGGACCAGTGCAGCGCTCTGGAAGCTGGCAGCGCAGTGCTTGGGGAGCCGAGCACAGGTCCACCCAAGCCTCGGTTTTAGCCCCAGGGCAGCAGGGCCAGCAGCTGGCTGGAGGGACCCCAGAACACCAGCAGCTGTGGCGATTCCAAAATTATCAACATAGACATGCCTAGGACAAAGTGAGAGGTTAGTACCTTATGGACTTTGGGACCAGTATTTGGGGAACGAGTCGGCTTCCTCCCCTGGGGGCTAGAAGCCGCTGAGGAGACAGCCATTTTGTAGTTTTCAGAGGCAGCTCCAGCTCCTGGCCTGCAAACTGTAGGGAGATCCAGCGATCAGTCTTGGGGGGTAATCGCTCTTGCTTTAACCTTCCTGGATCTGGATTGTGATCTAGGGTGGAAGTCGTGGGTGGGTTTACAGCTTGCCAGAAATGGAAGTTGCCCCCCACACATTAGGGACAAAAATTCCCCTGTCTGGTGGCAGAGCCATATTGTGGCAACAAGCCCAAAAGTCAAGTAATTAAGTGGCAACATGCCAAGGCAAAGGAAACAAATTAAACAGAAAAATGCAACCTTAGACTCCTACTTTGGGGGCAAAGAGGACTGAAGCATAGAACAGGAGGTGGGCTGTGAGGTCAGAAATCCTGCTCCAAAAGTCCCAAAGGAAAACATGAGGGGGTTACAGGCCATAGAGGACCTTAAGAAGGACTTTAAAAATCAAATAAGAGAAGTGGAGGAAAAACTGAGAAGAGAAATGAGAAGGATGCAGGAAAAGTATAAAATGAGGGTCAACAGCCTGACTGAGGAAAACAACATCTTAAAAAATAGACTAACTCAAATGGCAAAGGAGGCCCAAAAGGGCAATGAGGAGAAGAATGCCTTAAAAAGCTGAATTTGCCAGATGGAAAAAGAATCTCAAAAGTTCACTGAGGAGATTCATTCCTTCAGAGTTAGACTGGAGCAAATGGAAGCTAATGACTTTATGAGAAATCAAGATGCTGTTAAGCAGATCCAAACAAAATGAAAGATTAGAAGGCAATGTGAAATATCTCATGGGAAAAACCACTGACCTGGAAAATAGATCCAGGAGAGACAATTTAAAAATTATTGGACTACCTGAAAGCCATGATCAAAGAAAGAACCTAGAAATCACCCTTCAAGAAATTCTCAAGGAAAACTGCCCTGATGTTTTAGATCCAGAGGGCAAAATAGAGGTTGAAAGAATCCACAGATCACCTCCTGAAAAAGATCCCAAAAAGAAAACTCCCAGGAATATTATAGCCAGGTTCCAGAATCCCCAGATCAAGGAGAAAATACTACAAGCAGCCAGGAAGAAACAATTTCAATATTGTGGAAACACAATCAGAATAGCACAGGACCTGGCAGCTTCTACACTGAGGGATTGAAGGGCATGGAATATGATATTCCAGAGGGCAAAAGAGCTAGGACTGAAGCCAAGGGTCACCTACCCAGCAAAACTGAGTATTTTGTTTCAGGGGAAAATATAGTCATTCAGTAGAATAGAGGACTTTCAAGCATTCTTGAGGAAAAAACCAGAGTTGAATAGAAAATTTGACATCCAGATGCAAGAAGCAAGAGATGCCTGAGAAGGTAATCAGGGAAAAGAAATCAAAAGGACCTTATCAAAGTTGAACTATTTACATTCCTATATGGAAAAACAATAACTGTGACTGATGAAATCTTTCTCAGTATGAAAATAATGGAAGAAGGGTGTATGGTCATATGAATATATATGTGAACGTGTGTATATATGTTCACAGTTATATATGGATAGAGGGCATAGGTTGAATTTGTTGGGAAGGGAGGATACTCAAGGGGTGAAATTATGAGGTGAGAGAGGAAAGTGGCAAGAGGAGATGGGGAGAGACAGGGTAGGGTAAATTATCTTATGTAGAAGAAGCAAGGGGAAGTGGCTGCAAGGGAGGGGAAGAATAGGAAGGCAAAAAGGCAAAACTACATTCTCATTGAATTTGGTTCAGGGAGAGAATGACATACATACTAAATGGGATATCTCAACCTGCAGCAGAATGGGGGAAGGGGGATGAGAGGAGGGATGATGGATGAGAGGGCATCCTTGGGGGGAGGGGAGGTTGGAAGTACCCACTATAGAAGAAGGACAGGATCAAGTAGGGAATGGACCAGGTGGGGGGGTGGGATGAGTGGGAGGGAATTATAAGCAGCCTTGTACAATATATCTACTATGGTAATGTTTTGCATAGCTAGACATGTACAACATATACTGAATTACTTATCTTCCCAGAGGGAATGGGTGACAAGTGAGGAAGGGAATGGATCTGAAATTCGAGGTCTTAAAATTAAATGTTTCAAATATAAAAAATAAATAAATAAATTTAATCTTGGGGGGAAAAAGTGAATTAACTAAATTACCTAGATCTAGCAAGATTCAAATAAGGAAATATGAGAGGATACCCCCAACCCATCCCTTTAGGGAGGAGGGAGGTTCACACATGTTTCACATTGTACATGTTTTCAGACCTTTTTAATGTATTGCTTGATTGTGCTGAATTTTTTCTCTTTTTATTTTCTATATGTATTATGTCTTTATTGTATTATGTAGGATGGCTTTCTGGGAGGGGAAGGAGGAAGAGTCTTGGGGAAAACTATAATGATATGAAAAATATAAGATTTCAATAAAAAAAATTATTTAAAAAAAAAAGAAACCAGAGTCCATACTCAACTACATAGGAAGTGCTTTAATCTAGCAGATGTGTGCAGGAGTGATGGAGGGAATGTCTTTTATTTCTCCTATTGAGGATGTATGTTTAAAATATACAGAAAAGTAAATAGAAGATCATTTCAGCAGGAAGAAAGCATTAGCATCCAGAAGTATCGGGAAAGGCTTCATGTAAAACATGGCACTAGAGACTTGATTCTAAGATGATGAATTCGACCAGTTTTTCCACATATGCTTCAGGCAGGAGTGTGCTGGAGCCAGCTCTAACTGGCTTCAGAGCCAACGGATACATTTTCAGTGTGAGAATGTACACCTCAAAAATCAGCAAACCAGCGCTTGATTTATTGTTTTGTTGATTGTCTAAATGTGAGAAAGTAATAGAGAAAATGTTAATAACAGACTCAATTAAAAAGTGTGTCTTGTAGAGATTCTATTGTTAAATATTTACCAGCACACTCCTGCTTAAGAGGCACAACCAGATTGAATAATAACCAAGAAATCTAACAAGAGGGGCAACTAGGTGGCACAATGAATTCAGTTCAAATCCAGCTTCAGACACTTAACACTTACTAGCTGTATGGCCTTGGGCAAGTCACTTAACCCCAATTGCCCCTCCAAAAACGAATCCCTTCCTTAGAGTAATCTAAAAACTGTAGTGCTTTGATTTAGAACAATGCAAGGAGTTCCAAAGACCATAACACTGTGACCCAGGACAATCCAGGGAACTCTGAAACCTGGCATCACTGAGTTCAGGTACATATACCAGCAGAAGTAAGCCAGTAGCAAGAGCCCAGCAAATCTAGGTCAAGAACAAACGGAACCTAACACCACCACCCCCCAACCAAAAGTAGACAAAGAAATGGATTTTGGCTCTGTACAAAGTCACAAACTAGGAACTGAAGCTGGATATATGAGTAAAAAAAAGGAAGATACTTAACACTATAAAGAAATAGTATGGGTCAAGAGATATCCAAGAGGTTAAACCTAGAGGAAAAGATCAACTCTAACAAGTACAAGCAGTCTCAAGAGGTAAATGGCTTGGCCACTGAGGCACCAAGAGTGGCTTACATAAATAAAACAAGATTTTAAAATAAAATTATAAATGAAATAAGAGTTCTAAAGGAAAAAATGTAACACAGTATGACAGAAACTAGATATAAGCCAATATTTTACACCATATACCAGGGGTGGAAACCTGGAGACTAGAGCCCACATGTCCTCAAGTGCAACCCTTTGGCTGAATCCAAACTTCATAGAACAAATCCCCTTAATAAAAGCATTTGTTCTGTAAAACTTGGATTCAGTCAAAAAGTCACACACAAGGACCTAGAAGGCCACGTGTGGCCTTGAAGCTGCAGATCCCCCCCGCCATATGCCAAGACAAGGTCAAAAGGGGTACATGATTTAGACACAAAAGGCGATACCATAAGCAAATTAGGAGAGTAAGGAAGAATTTATCTGTCAGATCTATGGAGAAGGGAAGAATTTATGACCAAACAAGAGATAGATAATATTATGAAATACAAAATGGGTAATTTTGGCTACATAAAATTTAAAAGGTTTTGCACAAATAAAAGCAATGCAACCGAGATTAGAAGGAAAACAGAAAGCTGGGGAGATAATTTTTACAGCCAGTATTTCCAATAAAACCCTTATTTCTCAAATATATAGAAAACTGAGTCAAATTTATAAGAATACAATGTCATTCCCCACTGATAAATAACCAAACGAACAGGCAGTTTTCAGATGAAGAAATTAAAGCTATCTATACTCATATAAAAGTGCTCAAAATACATTAGAGAAATGCAAATCAAAACAACTTGGAGGTACCATCTCAAACCTATCAGATAGGTTAATATGACAGAAAAGGAAAATGATAAATGCTGTAGGGGATGTGGGAAAGTTGGGACATTAATGCATTGTTGGTGGAGTTATAAACTGACCCAACCATTCTGGAGAACAATTTGGAACCATATCCAAAGGGTTATAAAACTGTACATACCCAGCAATACCACTACTAGATCTATATCCCAAAGAGATCATATAAAGGGGAAAAGGGTTCATATGTACAAAAATATTTATAGCAGCTCTTTTTGTAGTGGCCAAGAATTGGAAATTGAAGGGCTACCCATCAGTTGGGGAATGAATGAACAAGTTGTGGTATATAAATGTAATGGAATACTATTACACTATAAGAAATGATGAGCAAGTAGACTTCAGAAAAATCTGGAAATATCTCCATGAACTGATGCTGGGTAAAGTGAGCAGAATTAGGAGAATAATGTACACATTAAGAGCAGCATTGTGTGATGACCAACTTCTCAGCAAAACAATGATCCAGGACAAGTACAAAAGACTCATGATGGAAAATGCTACCTCCATCCAGAGAAAGAACTGATGGAGTCTAAATGCAGATCAAAGCATCCTGTTTTCTTTTTTTTTTCTTTCTTATGATTTTCCCCTTTTGTTCTGATTCTTCTTTCACAACATGGCTAATGTGGAAATATGTTTAACATGATTTACATGTATAGCTTAAATCAGATAAGTGCAAGGGGAGGGGGAGGGGAGAGAGGGAGGTAAATTTGGAACTCAGAATCTTATAAAAATGAATGTTGAAAACTATCTTTACACATAACTGGAAAAAACAAAATACTTTTAAGTGGATAAAAAAATAAAAGATTGGAAAGGCAAAAAACAAGATCTCCACCTGGTCATAGTGTATGGTCCTTGCGATATATTGCTGTAATCTGTTAGAGCTGTTTAAAGCTGTCACTTCCAGCTATAAAATTATTTGATTCTCTTCCCAAAATTTCCCAAGGTAATGCATACAAACTACAGTTGATTGGTTCAACCCTTTTCCTGTCCTCAGTTCCTCTGCCAGTCTGAGCTTCGTGCCACATTTATCCATTTACTTGAGTTTGCCAGAATCTTAGAGGCCTGAAGATTTGGACAGAGCTCCTCTGGTTTCTACCTTACCAAATCTCTTTGCAGCTGAGACTTTCCCAGCAGGCTCAGGTATGGGCTGGAGAGACAGCTGGGCTCCTGTTAACGAGGTGTCCACAGATGTCGTTGAGGAGATGTCAGCTAACATGATTAAATAAGGACATAAATGTCAGTCACACCAGGACCCAAGCCCCAGCTGGTTTCCGGGGCAGGAGACCTGAGAAATATATCTTCATTTCTTCCATTGTAGGAGTCAATCATTTGACAGCAAAGATCAAGTGCCCCCTGGAATCTGAAGCCCTGTCCAAGCCATGGCAGGAGGTTACAGGAGGTGGATGGGAAGGAACCCAGGGACCTAGTCCTAATCCAGACTCTCCCCAGTTCAATGGCCAAGTAATGCTTCCCTCTTTGAGCCCCAATCAATTCATCTGAAAAACGGGTAGTATTGTTAGACTTGGAGTCAGGAAGGCACAAGTTCAAATCTTGCCCCAGGCACTTCTTAGCTGTGTGACCTGTGTATGTATTTACATATGTATACACACAGGGATATATAAAACATCCTGCATGTGTAGAGAAATACTTATGCTATAAATACATTTTATACATAAAATGTTTCTCTACATATGCATTGTTTTATACATCTGTGTGCATACATATGCGTATACATACACATACACCCTCAGGGCAGTGAGGTGGTGCTTGAAGTCAAGAAGGCTTAAATCCCTGAGTTCAAAACTGGCCTCAGACACTTACTAGCTGTGTGACCCTGGGCAAGTCACTTTACCCTGTTTGCCTCAGTTTCTTTATCTGTAAAATGAGCTGGAGAAGGAAATGGGAAATCATTCCAGTATCTTTGCCAAGAAAATCCCAGATAGGATCATGAAGAATCTGATAAAATAAACAACAAAAATATATACACAAAACACACACATATATATCTATACACATAAATGAATAATTTTGCTATTGTTCAGTCTGAAATTCAGTTTATTTCTTTGTTGTTGTTGAGTTCTCAGTTGTGTCCACCTATATATGTGTGCATACATATATGTATACATATGTGTATATGTATGTGTGTATGTGTGTGTATATATATACATACACACACAAACACACACACACATATATATATAAAACGTTAAGCTTTATAAAGAGCTTTGCAAATATTATCTCTTATCCTCCCAACAACCTCTGAGGTAGATGCTATTATTATCTTTATTTTACAGATGAGGAAACTGAGGCCAAGGAAGGTCAATTGACTTTCCCAGGGTCATTCATCCAAAAAGCATCAGATTATATCTGAACTCAGGTTCTCCTCAAGCCAAGACCAGAGCTCGCTCCATAGTGCCACCTAGTGGTCTGTTGAAGTGGCAACTTTGTAACCCTCTAGCTATGTGATCCTGGGGGCCCATCATCACCTCTCTTCCCCTAGCCTTTGTTTCCTCCACTATAAAATGGGGCTAATACTCCCTACCCCAAGCACAAAAAGTGCTTTGTAGGGGTCGGGAGTAGGGGAGAAATGGGGAGAAAATTTGTAACTCAAAATCTTGTGGAAATGAACGTTGAAAACTAAAAATAAATAAAATTTTTAAAACGAAAAGAAAAAGTGCTTTGTATTGTAGCTGTCATGACGATATTATCATTACTAAGAATAATAGTGATGACCATAGTAACAATAGGAAAAGGCCTCTACTTCTGAAGGGGCTGCTAGTCTTGCTTGACCCAAGGAGCATCCATACAACAGCCTGAGAGATTGAAAGACCAACACCAACACACCCTGCTCTTCTGTAATAAAGGGCTTTGGGAGGGAGGCCTGAGAGGCAGGGGAGCTCCCTGGTGTTGCTGGATCATCCACAGGGTGGATTGAGTGAGGGAAGAAAGGGAAATTTAGAGTCAGGTGAAGCCACCTGACCTAGGAAATGGTGGAAATTCCAGACTGAGTATGGGGTGGGAAGGAGCACAGTCTAGGGAATCCAGAAGATTTGGCCACTGAGAACTCTGGTGGGTGAGGAAGAGGGAAGAGTCAAGGATGCCTCTGAAGTGTGGACCCTGATCTCTAGGATGATGGGGGTACCCCAGAGGGGGGAGGGAGTGAGAAGAGACCATGAGGCCCATTTGGACATGGTGAGTATGAGATGCCTAGATGTTGGAGTGTGGTTCTGGAGCTCAGGAGAAAGACTAGAACTGGAGCAGAGAGATGATCATTGAACCCATTGGAGCATGTAAGAGAACTGAAGGAAAGTATGGCGAGAAGAGGACCAAGAACAGCACCCCAAAGCAGGGGGGTGAGGTTGGGTAAAGAACCAGCAAAAACTAAGAGCAGTGATTGGGGAAATAAGGGGGACATAAGCATTTATATAATACTTACGATGTGCCAGGCACTGTGCTAAGAAAGGACTTTTTACAAATAGTATCTCTTTTGATCATCAGAAAAAGGTGTTGTTATTTTGAAACTGAGGCAAACAGGGAGAAGTGACTTGCCCAGAGTCACACAGCTAGTAAGTTTCTGAGGCTGGATTTGAACTCAGATCTTCCCGACTCCAGGCCCAGCTCTCTATGCTTTGTGTCATCTAGCTACCTCAATCAAGAAGGCAGGAAAAAGGGGAAGTATCATAGAACCTAAGAGAGGAGAGAGTATCCAGGAGGAAGCAATGGGTGACCAGGTCTCATAGGGTGAAGACTGAGAAGAGACCATCACATTTAGCAGTTAGGAAAATATAAATGAGACAGAAAGTGACAGTGATACAGATAGAGAAAGAGAGAGAAGGAGACAGAGAAAGGTGGGAGACAGAGAAAGAAGGGAGGGAGGGGGGAGAGAAACAGATTGGGGAGAGAGGTGGGAAGGGGAGAGTGAGGGAAGGGGAGAGAGAGACAGAGAGGGGGGAGAGAAAAAGAGGAAAAAGAGAGGGAAAGAAGGAAAGAGGGAAGAGAGAAAAGAAGGAAGAGAGAGGGAGAAAGAAGGAAGAGAAAGGGAAGGGGAAAGAGAAATAAAAAGGGAGGAGGAGCCAGAGGGAGGGAGAGACAGAGTGGGTAGAGGAGGAACAGGCAGAACCAGAAGGAGTGGGAAAGGAAGGAGAATCATCTACTTTCAATGACCCCTGTGTATTTGTCCTAGCTTGGTTTGGCCCAATGGCTCAGGCTGCCTGGCTCTCCCACTGACCCCTAAGCTGCTGGGTGAGACTGATTAAGTCACTAGGCTCAAATCTTCTCTCCAGCAAAATAAAGGAACTGACCTAGGTCATAGAAAGAGCCTCAAAGACCATCTCTAATCTGACCCCTCCATTTTACAGATGAGGAAACTGAGGCCAGAGAGGTAAAAGGACTTGCTCAAGTCTTTCCAAACCCAGGGCTCTTTCTATACTGTGCTCCATGGTTCCTCTTGGTCCCCAAGGTCCCTTGTAACGTGGACTTTCTACGCTCTAAGGTTCTTCCTCAGTCTGCTATATTTTACTCTTCTGGCTCTAAGGATTTGCTCTCCATTCTCTTCCCCAGTTCTCATGTTCTATCACAGTCCCCTTGCTCTCGCACCCTCTGTTCTAAGAGAGTCCATATTCCTTTGATATGCTTGGTTCCATCATTTTTCCCAGCTCTGAGATTCTGTGTGATCCTGGGCCCCTGTGCTTCCTAAGGCAGGCACATCACTGCATGCCCTGAAAGGGTTAACTCCTCCTCCTGTCCCTGGGCCACCCCTGCTGTGTGGCCTCCTTATGAGGAACAGACTATGGCCCTCGGTAGCAGAGCTGCTCTCTCTTGCTTGGAGGATCTCTGGGAATGAAAGGCCCGTGTTCCAGATATTAAATTACTCATAAAATATTTGGCCTCTCCCCCAGGCATCGGCAGCCAGCCTCTGGGGGCTCCCCAGCGCCAGGCAGGCCCACTGGCCACCTCCAGCCACCCGGTCACAGTCTCCAATTGTGGGTAATGGCAAACCCAAATTCATACAGAACGAGCTTCTCACTGAACAGAGGGAGCAGCTTCTGCGGGCAAAATGGGGCATCTGGAAACCAGGAACAGGAGGAATGAGGCCCTGCTGGGGCCCAAGAGGTTGGGGGGTGGGAAACAATACCAACAGAAGTGCTCTGCTCCTCCCCACCCCCACCACCATTCCCCCCACACTCATATACATACATATACATGTGCATATATATACATGCACCCACATGTACTCATGCACACATATACATGCATACAAATGCATATGTACATGTACACATATACACATTCACATACATGCACACACACACTTAGACTCATATTCACATACACACACTCCTTAAATAACCACTTTTGCTCTTGACCCAGAGGTCCCCAAAACTGGGAGCAGGTGAGGGAAGCCTCAGAGACACACTAAGAGTTAAGGTCACTGTATTTGAAGTCAAAGGACATGGGTTCCAATCCCGACTCCCCTGTTTATTGTCTGTGTTGCCTTAAACAAATTACTTCTCCTCTCTGGTCATCAGTTTCAGACTCTTCCAGAGCTGAACTAGGTGGTCCTAAAAACCCTAAGAATCCAGTGAGACTAAGATTCCCACCCAGGTCATTACTGGGCCTGTCCCTCCTCTCTAGGCCTCCTGATGTGCAAAGGGGCCATGCCCCAGATGCTGAAGGGTAATGGATGGATGCCCACCATGGGGGCCTGGAGCCCTGAGCCCAGAGCCCTCCCCACATGCCAGCCCATCAGGCAGGACCATCTGTGACCTAGAATCTCCCACCATTGAGGAAGGGGGAGCATTCTCTCTTCTCTGCCTCTCATCCCCCTCAACCCAGTTACCATGGGGACTGCAATAGGGGGATGGGGTGGCCAGACTGTGCTTCTCTCCAAGCAGGGCTACCCAGCATCCCAGCTGGCCATCTTCTCAGTTCCTTTGATTTCTGCTTACTCTACCCTTTTTCACAGAGCAACTTAAGTTCTGCGGAAATCTTTCTGGGCATTCCTCTGCTCTCAGGTTGGGAATATACCAAGCCTGTCCTAGAAGACCCCCCGGACCACAATTCCAAGGAGGTTATTAATACATCAGCATGAAGAGCATCACAGGATGGTCAACATGGTGCTGGATCTGGAGCCAGGAAGAGCCAGCATCAAGTCTTGCTTCAGACACTTACATGTGTGAACATGGACAATAACAACATTTCTATAGTACAGTAAGATTCACAAATGGGTTTGCACATGCTGTCTCATTTGATCCTCACAACATTATAGATGTTAAGTCATTTACGCTTATGTCCAACTCTCTGTGACCTTATTTGAGGTTTTCTTGACAAAGATCCTGGAGTGGTTTGCCATTTCCTTCTCCAGTTCATTTGACAGATGAGGAATCAGGATTAAGTGATTTGCTCAGGGTCACACAACTAGTAAGTGTCTGAGGCCAGATTTGAACTCAGGTCCTCCTGACTCCAGGCTCAGTACTCTATCCACCTAGCTGCCCCATAACCCTGGAAGGAAGGTGCTATTATTACTCCCATTTCACAGAGGAGGAAACTGAGGCAGCTTAAATGACTTATCCAGGGTCACATAGCCGAGAAGTATCTGAAGCAGGATTTGAATTCAGGTCTTTCCAACTCCAAGTTCAGAACATTATTCACTACTCCACTGATCTATACTTAACCACTCCAAGCCTCAGTTCCCTCAACTATAGAAAGGAGAAAGTAGTAACTACCTCAACAGGGTTGCTGTGGGCCCCAGATGAAACAATGGCTATACTTTTGCAACCCTTAAGGTGCTCTCTGTGTCAGATATTATTATCAGATCAGCATCACAGAGCCTCCAAATTGGAAGAGACAGAAGAGGAATCGTTGTACAATGGATAAAGGTATGGGCTTAGAATCAAGAATATTTGGGGTCAAATTCCACCTTCAGCACCTACTTGTTGTGCTACCCTGAGTGGTCATTTGTCCCAAGCAGTAACCTAGGACTTGTCTGCTTACTTACAGTGGTTCTTAGCAACTTTCAGAATTTAATTCTTAAGACTTCCTTATCTCTCCTGTACCAACTTCTCCTGGAGAATTTGAGGCCATGGGCTCTCATCTATCCTTCCTCTTAACCCTTTGAAATCGACTCTCCCAAAATGCAGGGGGCATCTCAAACTGTGCCCAGCTTTCCTCTTCCCCATCATAAATTCTAAAATGGAGTGATCACTTCCCCCACAAGCTTCTTATCTTCTCCTCCCCAGCAGCCAGTTTCCTTCTCAGAGAACATCCTATCCATATCAGTTTTCTTCCTTGACTTCTCTTGGGAAAGATATAATTATAATCAAGAGGAGCCAAGAAATTGCTAGCTGATTTGCTTTAAGCAAAGAGTGTACCAACAAATGTTTATATTGTTGAAGAGCCTGTCGTTACTAGAACATGCCATGGTAGACTTCTGATTTATTTCCAAAACTAATCATCTATTTAATCTGTCTGTCAAGGTGGTCTGTAGTATAGTCTACGACAATATCACTTGTGTTTCTGTTGATCTGCCCCCCAAATTCTCCATCCTGCATCTCAGATTCATGGATATGCTCACGTTTATCAATCAATCAACAAGTATTAATTAAGTGACTATCCTATGCCAAGAATTTGTACCCACTGTCCCCCTTGATTGGAATGTTCTCCCTTCTCTTCCCAACATCCTGGCTTCCCTCAAGAATCAACTCAAATGGGGCAGCTAGCACCAGCCCTGGAGTCAAGAGGACCTGAGTTCAAATCTGACTGCAGACACTTGACACTTACTAGCTGTGTGACCTTGGGCATGTCACTTACCCCCAATTACCTTACCTTCCTCCCTCCAAAAAAACAAAAACAGTAGAATCAGCTCAAATCCCACCTTCTTCAAGAGGCCTTTCCTGATCTCCCAAATTGTTAATGGCTTCCTTCTGAGATTACCTTCTATTTGCAATGTATATATCTTGTTTTTTCATAATTGTTTTCATGTTGTCTCCCCCAATTAGATTTTGAGGACAGGGACCATGTTTTCGTATTCCCAGAGTTTAACCCAGTGTCTGGAACCTACT
Source organism: Gymnobelideus leadbeateri (assembly GCA_011680675.1). Taxonomy (NCBI): domain Eukaryota; kingdom Metazoa; phylum Chordata; class Mammalia; order Diprotodontia; family Petauridae; genus Gymnobelideus; species Gymnobelideus leadbeateri. Next base: position 669,175 of record WOXC01007236.1, on the reverse strand, counting down.
AATCTCCTAATAAATATTTACATATTCTCAAATATATAGAGAACTGAGTTGAATTTATAAGAATAAAAGTTCTTCCCCAATTGACAAATGATCAAAGGATATGAACCAGCAGTTTTTAGAAAAACAAATCAAAGCTATCTATAGTCATGTGAAAAAAATGCTCTAAATCACTTTTGATTAGAGAAATGCACATTAAAACAACTCATACCCACTAGATGATTAATATGACAAAAAAGGAAAATTATAAATGTTGGAGGGGGTATGGAAAAACTGGAACACTAATGTATTGTTGGTGGAGCTATTGTTGGTGGAGTTGTGAACTAATCCAACCATTCTGGAGAGCATTTTGGAACTGTACCCAAAGGGCTATAAAGCTATGCATACCCTTTGATCCAGCAATACCACTACTATATCTGTAACCCAAAGAGATATTTTTAAAGGGACAAGAACCTATTTGTACAAAAATATTTATAGCAACTCTTTTTATGGTGGCTAAGAATTGGAAATTGAGAGGATGCCTATCAGTGGGGGAATGACTGAACAAGGTGTGGTATATGATTATAATGGAATATTATTGTGCTATAAGAAATAACAAACAGGATGATTTCAGAAGAAAAAAAATCTAGAAAGACTTACATGAATTGATACAAAGTGAAGTGAGCAGAACCAGGAGAACACTGTACACAGTAACAGGAATATTGTAACAGTCAACTGTGAATAACTTAGCCAGTCTTAGCAACACAAATGATCCAAGACAATCCTAAAGGCCTCATGATGAAAAATGCTATCCACCTCCAAAGAAAGAACTGATACTGTCTGAATACAGACCAAAGCATACTATTTTCACTTTCTTTCTTTTTTGAGTTTTCTTACACAAAATGACTAATATGGAAATGTTTTACATGGTCGCACATGTGTATCCTATATCAGATTGCTTACCATCTCAAGGAGAAGGGAAGTGAGGGAAGGAGAGAGTAAGGACCACAGATTTGAAGCCAGCAGGGACTCTGAAGATGACAAAATCCAACTCCTTCACTATATAGAAGAGAAAACTGAGGCTGAGAAAGGTTCAGTGACTTACCCAAAGCCAGTAAGTACCTGAGGCAGAATGTGAACATGTGTCCCTGACTCCCAGCCCAACACTCTCTAACCACTGCACCCCCTGGCTGCCTCCAAGGGCTCACGCTCACACTCAGAACATCTTACCTTTGCACAGTACCTGTCTCCTCGAACAGGTTTTGATTGTTTGTTTGAAGTTGACTCCTTAAAGAAGAAGCCTGGTTTGTTGCCTTACAATGACTTCCTTGGCATTCTGGGTATGGGGATAACAGAACAGGTCTCAGAGACCCACTAAGCTTCCCTGTGTATGCTACCCCTGGCGGGGTACATAATGGCTCTCTCCTCATGGCCACTCCTTATCCTAACCACAGATTTGTGGGGGGCAAGGTAATCAGGGTTAAGTGGTTTTCCCAGGGTGACACATCTAGGAGTCCAGATTTGAACTCAGGTCCTCCTGACTCCAGGGCCGGTGTTCTATCCACTGTGCCTCCTAGCTACCCCTCTCAGCACAGATTCTTAACCCCTCACGGGTCTGTCAATAAGCATAAAAACATGTGAAAGATCTTTAATTACAGTGAAAAAAAGCCCTGACTCTAGAGACAGAGAGGACCCAGGTTCTGGTTCCACCTCTGACATTTCTTGTGCAAATTTTAACAGCTTGTTTGTCTTCCTTGGGCTTCTGTACACTCATCTGTCCCTGCTCTCAAGGCGATCACAGTCTAATGGGAGAAACCAATCAATCACACAATCAATAAACATTTTTTACGAGTCTACTATGTGCTAGGCACTGTGCTACACTCTGGGGGTACAAAAAGGGGCAAAGGACAGACCCTAACTCACAGTCTAATGGGGGAGACCAATCAATCAATCAATAAGCATATATTGTTTATTTTGAAGGGTCTTTAAATAACATCTAGTCCAACAGCCTCATTTTAAAAATAAGGAAATGGGGGGGGGCAGCTAGGTGGCACCTGGAGTCAAGAGGACCTGAGTTCAAATCCAACCTCAGATACTTAACACTTATGAGCCATGTGACCTTGGGCAAGTCACAACCCCAATTGCCCTCCAAAAAAAACAGACAAGGAAACTGAGGTTCAAAAGAGAAAATAACTCTTCTAAGGTCATGCAGCAAGATTGGAACTGGGGTGTGTACTATGTGCCAGGCACTGTGTTCCACTCTGGGGATAAAAAAAGAGACAAAGGACAGTCCCTTCCCTCAAGGAGCTTATAATCTAATGGAGGAGACAACAAGCAAACAATACACACACACACACACACACACACACACACATACACATTACAAATATATGCAAAATCTATACCAAAGCAAGCTATATACAGCATAAATAGGGAATAAATAGCCAAGGGAATGCACTGGAATTATAGGAGGGGGACTTTCTAGTTGGAACCTGAAGGACACCAGGGAGGCCAGGAGATGAAGATGGGGAGGGCGAGCATTCCAGCCATACGGAAGAGTCAGAGGAAATGCCCAGCGCTAGAGACAGAGTGCCATATCAGTGGGACAGTCAAGAGGCCAGTATCATTGGATAGAAAAGTCATTGGATGGAAGGAAGGAAGGTGTGGAAAAACTGGAAGTACAAAGCACTGCGTACACATGAGAGACATACAGGAGAAACTGGAAATAATTGAGAGAGGGAATGAGAGAAGCCCTACTCTCAAGGAACTTATATTCTAACATGGTAGACAATGAATACTTGTAAAAATATATACGGCATAAATATAAAGTGAATAATTTCAAATATCTACAAAGTAGTTAAATGCAAGATCCTTTGAGAGGGTGGGTACTAACAATTGTGGAGATCAGGAAAGGCTTCATGCAGAAGCTGGTGCTCCTCACTCCAGATCGATGGTTTTTATAAAGATTTAGTCTGTGAGTAACTAACTCCTAGAGTAGAGCAGCAAAGTGGTGCAGTGGTTTGAGTTCTGGGCCTGGAGTCAGGAAAACTCATCTTCATGAGTTCAAATCTGGCCTCAGACTCTTACAAGTTGTGTGACCCTGGGCATGTCACTTCACCCTGTTTGCCTCAGTTTCCTCATCTGTAAAATGAGCTGGAGAAGGAAATAGCAAACTATTCCAGTATCTTTGCTAAGAAAACCCCAAATGGGGTCACAAAGAATCAGATACAGATGAATGACCAAACAAGTACCTCAAACTCCTGGTATGGGAATTCTTTCTGCCAACAAAGATAGTATCTCCTCTCTGGTTTAGGAAACAAACCCTAGGGAGTAGCTTGGAGAACATGGAGATTAAGGGACACACGGCTAAACTTGGAAGGGGGCGGGGCCATGAAAGCTATGTTCAAGTATCTGAAGAATAGTCCTGCAAAAGAGAGATTAGGTTTGTTCAGTTTGGCCCGAGACAGCAGAACCAGGAGCTGTGATAAGAAGTTGTAGAGAGTACATTGGGGCTTTATAAGGGAATGCCTCTTCCCCCTGAGAGCTGTCCCAGCATGGACCAGCCTAGGCTTCCTTGGTGGGCTCTCCCTTCTTGGAGGTCTTCAAAGTCTGGACAACCACTTATCACATACACTAAAGTAGGAATTCCTCCTCTAAGTGGCCTAAACAAGATAGCAGTGAGATCCCATTGAAATTCTGGGATTCTGTAATCCCAGAGGCAGGATTTCAACCCGAATCTTCCTAACTCCAAGTTTATACTTAACAAAATCATAGATTTAGATCGCTTTGGAAAGGGAAAGGACTTGGAACTCATCTAGCTCAATTCTTCATTTTACAGATGAGGAAACTGAGTCTGAGAGAAGTTAAGGGATTTGCCAAGAATCACACAATTGATGTCAGAGACAGGATCTGAACCCAGTTTTTCCTGACTACAAGTCCAGTGTTCTAGACACTGCACCATACTGCTTCTATGTTTAAAAAAGGAGGAGGGGGACAAATATGTCTAACTCAACAGAACTCTAAAAAGAGATATTTTAGAATATCCTTTTTTTTAATAGATAACTCCCATTTCCTTGGGGCAGCCAGGTGATACAGTGGATAGAGTGCTCGACCTGGAGTCAAGAAGACTCAACTTCCTGAGTTCAAATCTGGCCTCAGACACTTACTAGCTGTGTGACCCTGGGCAAGTCACTTAACCCTGTTTGCCTCAGTTTCTTCATCTGTAAAGTGAATGGAGAAGGAAGTGGCAAACCACTCCAGTATCTCTGCCAAGAAAACCCCAAATGGGGTCACAGAGAACCAGACACGACTGAAATGACTGAACAACAAGAACTCATTTCCTTAGTGTTCTAATGAGATAAATCTGTATGTCCTCCCTCCATACTCCAGCAACTTTCAGTTTCTTTCCCACTTCACCCAAGGGCTCATCCTGGAAGAGAAACCAGACCCTTTCTTTCCCAGGCCTTTGCAACCAAAGCCCCAGGCCAGAGTTTTTCTCAAGCTTCCAGCTGTGCTCCAAGACAAAGCCTTTGACCATTTGTCTCCCAGCCTAAAGCCTCCTTTCTCAGTCCTTCCTTTTCTGAGCTACCTGGAGGAGGAAAAAACACCAGTGGTGGAAACATATGATGGTGATGCCACCCCATAGCCATGACTATGGCTCCTTGTTCTAGCATCTTTCTCCCCAGGAGGAACCCACATGACATTCCTCTGCCCTAAATGAACAAAATCCAAGTTTCTACAATCTGAAAAGAGTACTTTTCACCTCTGCTCTCAAAGGGGCCTTTGCCCCATCACACACACTATGCCAGGCAACTGGTCCTAGGCACCTGCCTAGCCACCCCTCAGTCTCATTCTGCCCTCTTCAGTTCAACCTCTACTCTTGCATGTTATGTTCCCATCCAGCCCCCCAACTCTAGCCTGAGATATACTTTTGTGGGGGGAGGGGCCAATCAAGGTTAAGTGACTTGCCCAAGGTCACATATCTAAGGAAGTATCTGAAGTCAGATTTGAACTCAGGTCCCGTGACCCTAGGGCCAGTACTCTATCTACTGTACAACCTAGCAACCCCATAAGACATACTTTGTCATTATCTCTGCATGCTGAAATCTTTTTTGTACAAGGCCAAGCTCAATCACAACATTTTTCAAGAAGTTTTCCCTGATTCCACTTAGTCTCCCCTCTCCACCTTTGTTTCACCCCACCTCCACTTTATTTCTTTCTTATCCCCAAATTAAAAGAGATGGATCCTTCCTTGAATCTCTAAGGCCTATGTTTGTCCCCAGCCCTAAGCCCTCAGTCCCCAATGGATAGAGGACTGGACCTAGAATTAGGAAGACCTGGAATCAAATCTGCCACAGACACTTCCTAGCTATGCATGTGACATATCTGGGTATTGGTTCATCTCCTATGTACTCATCACATTTTAACTTGAGTCCCACTCATCTGTGCAGACGTCTTCTCGATCCATCCATCCCTGCCTGGAGAACATAAGCTTCTTGAGGGGGAGGCTTTGCCATTTTCTTGCACTTTTCACAGAATCCCACACAGAATGCTGGGTTAAGAGTGAAGCCTAGGGGGTGGCTAGGTGGCCCAGTGAGTAGAGCGCTGGCCCTGGAGTCTGAAGGACCTGAGTTCGGAACTGGCCTCAGACACTTAACACACACAAGCAAAAACCTAGCCATGTGACCTTGGGCAAGTTACTTAATCCCAATTGCCCTTCAAAAAGCAAAAAAAAAAAAAAGAGTGAAGCCTAGATCTTTGTCAAAGATTGTCATCTTTGGCCATAGAGGCCTTTAAGTTGAATTGAATCACTCGATTTGATTTAGGGGCACAGAACTCTCCAGGATGACAAAGCCTGATGTTCATTAACTACCTCTTGGTTAGTTAATGTTTTACACCTACATTATTCACCAGCTTATATTTACTTTTTTTCTGCTTTTTATTGTAATCTTTTGGTTTTATATCATATTTATTTCCCAAATGTATCCCTCCCCTACCTCTACCCAGAGAACCATCCTTTATAGTAAAGAGGATCCAGAAAGGGGGAACAATTTGGCCAAGTTATCATATCAAATAAATATATTATGTGTTGTCTTCCACTTCCCATAGGTAGATGGTATAAAGGATAGAGCACTGGATCAGTTCAAATCTGGCCTCAGACATGTCTTAGTTGTGTGACCCTGCGCAAGTCACCTAACCTCTCATTGCCTCAGTTTCCTCATCTGTAAAGTGGGGATAAAAATAGCACCTACCTCCCAGAATTGTAGTAAGGATCAAATGAGCTAAGAATTATAAAGTGTTTAGCACAGTACCTGGTAGGTGGTAATAATATGTCATTCATTCACACATTTATTTATATTATTATTCATTGCTGTAGTTCCCCACCTCTGCAAAGAAGGGATGGGGACGTCTTCTTGCTCTTTGGATCCAAGTTTGAGCATCATCATTTTCAAACCCTGTTCCCATGGTGCGTTGCTGTGATTGTCTCTTTTATTTCTTTGGTTCTTCCTTAGTCTGCTGTTAAATTCAGTATTACATTCCCTTAGTCCCCATCTCTGCAAAGAAAGTCGGGAAATATCCTCTCGCATCTCTCCTTTGGGACCAAGCTTGGTCATTATCATTTGGAAGCTTTCAGTTTCTATTGTTTTCTTCCATTCTGTTTACATTGTTGTCATCGTTATTTACATAGCATTTCCCTCCTTCTATTTCTTTCACTTTCTTTCAGTTCATATAAGTCTTCCCAGGTCTCCCTTCGCTCACCACGTTTGCTATTTCTTATAGCACAGTAATATTCTGGTATATTCGCATACCACAACTCATTTTGCCATTCCCCAATCACCAGGCAAACATTTTGTCTCTATTTCTTTGCTTCTACCAAAAGTGCTACTACAAATATTTTAGTGTCTATGAGACCTTTGTCTCGGGCATATACCTAGCAGTGGGATATTTGAATCAGAGGGGAGATGGACATTTTCGGAGTAACATATCTAAAGCACAAATGGAAAGTGCATTCTCATCTGTTATTCACCTTATTTGTGTGGTTATCACCAAACCCTGTTTGGGAGGAGAGCTAACAATATAGCTTCCCTGATGTCAGGCACCATTTTTTCTTTCTTCATATCCCTAGTACCTCCACAGTGCTCATACATACATGCTTGTTAAATTGACTAGAGGCTCCTTTTATAGATTGAGCATATTGAGGCCCAAAGAAAGCAAGAAACTTGTCCAATTTCTTTTTTTTTTTTTGCCTTTTTGAGGGCAATTGGGGTTAAGTGACTTGCCCAAGGTCACACGGCTAGGTTTTTGTTTGTGTGTGCCTTAAGTGTCTGAGGCCGGATGCGAACTCAAGTCCTTCTGACTCCAGGGCTGATGCTCTACTCACTGCGCCACCTAGCTGCCCCCGACTTGTCCAATTTCAAAGAGCTAGTTAAGAGTGGAGCCTAGATTCAAATCCAGTGGTCCTGACCCGCAATCCAGGATTCCTTCCAACATATATCACTGGGTGTCTTTAAATGTTAGAGTTAAAAAGATTTGAAGTCAATGAGTCTAAGTTCCTTATTTTATAAGTGAAAGATCTCCCTCTAATTAACTAATCACCCTGCTAGACCCAACTCTGGCTAGCCTTCCTTAGGCTTTCTTCTACTATCCCAGGCAACTTGTCCCTCTTAACCACAGGCTATTGGTCACCTTATGTTATATAGTGAGAAAGAGATTTCTTATCATGATAACACAAAATAATAGGTGTCTTTGGCAGGGGTCTGAGAATAAAGCATGTCAGGGGCAGAAGGGCCCTTAGAACACAGGATGTCAGAACTGGGAGGGTCTTTAGAGCAGAGAATATCACAGCTAGGAGGGACCTTAGAACATGGAATGTCAGAACTGGGAGGGACCTTAGAACATAGGATGTCAGAGCTGGGAAGGGCTTAGAACAAGGAGCATCAGAGCTGGGAGAAGCCTTTGGTTGTAAAACTTTAGAATTTAGAAGGCAGAAAATCTGGGGGAAAAACATTTCTGGACAGTTTCTCAGATAAAGGTCTCATATCTCAAATATAAAGAGAACTTTATCAAATTTATAAGCATATGAGTCATTCTCTAATTGATGAATGATCCAAAGATATGAACAGGCAGTTTTTTGGTGAAGCAATCAAAACTATCTATAGTCATATGAAAAAGTGCTCTAAATTGTTATTGATTAGAGAAATGCAAATTAAAACAATCCTGAGGTACCATCTCACACCTATCAGATTGGTTAAAATAATAGAAAAGGAAAATGACAAATGTTGTAAGGGATGTGGAAAAAATGAGCTACTAATATACTGTTGGGGAACTATGAACTGTTCTAAGCATTTTGGAGAGCAATCTGAAATTATGCCCAAAGACCCAGCAATACTACTATTAGTTCTGTCTCCCAAGGTGATCAGGATAAAAGGAAAAGAGCCTGCATATTCTTAAATATTTATAGCAGCTTCTGTGTGGTAGCAAAGAACTGGAAATTGAGGGCATACCCATCAATTGGGGAAAGAACTGAACAAGTTGTAGCATATGATTATAATGGAATGGAATATTTCTGTGCCATAAGAAACAATGAGGGGACTGATTTTAGAAAAACATGGAAATACTTTCATGACATCATAAAAAATGAAATTAGCAGAACAAGAGAACATTGTATACAGTAACAGCAACATTGTTTGAGGAATAATTGCGAACAACCAAGTTATTCTGAGTATCATAAATACTCACATTAACTACAAAGGATCTATGAAGGGAGATATTCTGCACCTCCAGGGAAAAAATTAATGAATAGAAGTATGCATGTAATGGTTTTACATATATTTATAAATCTGTGTCAAATGGTGGAGTTCTCTAGTGTGGGGTGGGGAGGGAGGTGGAGAGACAGTTTGGAACTTAAAATGTAACAAAAAAGTGAAGACAATTAGATCTTTAAAGAAAAAACTCGGAAGTCACTTAAAACATAGAACTTAAAAAAAAAAACACATAGAACCTCAGAGCTAGAAGGGGCCTTAGAACATAGAACGTCAGACCTGGAAGGGAACTTGGAATAGAAAGTGTTAGAACATAGAACACATAGCATCAGAGCTATGAAGTACTTTTTCACATAGAACATTAAAATTGGACAGCACCTTAAAACATAGGATGTGAAAACTAAAAAGTATTTTAAAATATAGTGTCAGGGCTAGAAGGGGCTTTAGCGTGTCCCAGCCACAAATGATCAGCCCTCAGAGATCATCTGCCCATGTCATAGAGGAGATCATTGAAGCCCAGAAAGGGAAATGTTGTCACTTATCCCAAATCACCCAACTATATGGTCCAGACTAGAACTTGGGTCTCTCTGCTCCCAGGACTCTCTCCCATACAACAGCTGCTTCTCCCCTATGCCCCAACCCATCAGACCCCGCCTTTCAGGCTTGCTGAAAGCCAGCATGGAGGCAGCCTCTGTCTGCTGAGCCTATACAAAGGGTGGGAAAGAAAAGGTCCCGGACAAATCCTCTTAGGGTCTGGCTTGGTCTGTGTTTTCTCATTCCAGCCCCATCTGCTTCCCCAGGGAGCCGCCAAGGAGAGGGGCCTTTTGGCCCCCATAGCTCCAAAGCAAGCAAAACACGCTGAAAGAATGAAAAGGGAGAAAGCCTGAACCGGGAAATCCCAACAGCAAACAGGCTCCCAGGCTGGGAGGCCTTGGGGATGGGGGTGGGAGGGTAGCCTCCACTCCCTCATAGCTAGAAGCAGACCCCAGGTTCAAAGTGCTGCCCTCAATAGGGGGCAGTGCCAATTCCTACTCCCCCCACCCTGCCCCAGTCTCAGCCCTCTTCTGGGTGCCCAGATCTGGCGCGTACTCACACTGTCTGTTACCAATAGTTGGGGCGGCCACAGAGATTTCTCTATCGGAATTGCGAGGCAGGAGAGATCACTGTGGGCAGGGGTGGGCACTTCATGGAGAAGGTGGAATTTGAGTTGGGGGCTTCATGTTGTTGAGTAGAGGGGCAGCTGGAGTATGGGCCTAAACTTAGATATCTGTGTAGGGGACTAGGCATGTCAACAGTAGCACAAGTCAGCAAGGAAGTGTCCACCCAATGTGTTTAATAAGGATCTTGGGATGTTTGTGAAGGAGCGTTTGTCTGTGTCTATCTATTAAGTGTGATAAAGGGAGTGGGTGGAGACTTCTAGATTTGGAACCAGAGGACCTACCACATTCTATCTGTATCCCCTCCCCCCCCAACAAATCTCCCACCCTCTCGGGGTCTCCATTTTCCCATCTGTAAAATGGTCAGGTTGGAGCAGAAACCCTCCACGGCCCCTTCCTTAGGTCTGTGATTCTGTGATCACATAAAATTATCTGTGGCCCTGAGTGTGTATTTGGAGAGGAATGTTTATTTTTCAGGGTTGTCTATTGTGTTACTCTCAGTGACTATGTACCTGAGAGGAAGGTTTGTCTCTGTGTGTATATGTCTCTACAAGCCTGGGTGTTTGTCTTGTGTTCGTGTTTGTCCTGAGGACTATGTGTATGTGTTCCTGAAACTGGATATGTGCTTTAAATTTAAATACGTGTCTAGGAGCATGTTTCTATGAGAGCATATGTATATAGGTTACAGCATAATAATAGCCAGTATTTATATAGTGGGGTTTTTTTTAAAGATTAACAAAGCACCTTCCAGACATTATCTTGCAAAAACCCTAAAAGGTAGTCATTTTTAATCTTCATTTTACAGATGAGGAAACTGAGGCTGAGCAAGATTGAATTGTCCAGGGTCACATGACTATAAAGTTTCGGAGTCAGGATTTGAACTCAGGTCCCCCCAACTCTAAGTACAGCTAGCTCTCCAGCTACTGTTCTACTGAGCTGCCTCAAGCATCGGTCTGCACAGACTGAGAAGATAGCCCTTTGTGAATTCATGGGGGTATGTATGAGTTGGTGTATGGGAGTGTAAATGCATATATGTGTGTCTGCAAGTGGCTTTATGTGCATCTATGGGAATGGGAGTCTGTGTGAAAGTGTATTCAGCAGATAAGCCTGTGAATTTGTGAGTATTATTGGATGTGGGGCTCACAGCTCATGATTCTTTTCCGAGTCTGGTCTTCTTCACTCCCTGAGGGATGCTGCTTTTGATAATCCAAAGAAAGGCCTAGACAATGCTGTGTTCCCACCCTGGCCTTTCCCTTTATACTAGTAGGCCCCTGAAGTTCTCCTAAGACCAAATTTCCCAGGGAAGACTCCCAGAGAGCCTGCCTCTGCAGAGACGTCCAGAAAACCATGGGGTGCTGGGAAAGGCACTGCATTTAGAGTCAAAAAACCTGGGCCTGGGGGCAGCTAGGTGATGCAGTAAATACTGCACCAGCCCTGGAGTCAGAAGGACCTAAGTTCAAATCTGGCTTTAGACACTTAACACTTACTAGTTGTATAACCTAGGGCAAGTCACAGCCCCAATTACCCTGCCTTCCTTCCCCCTTCGAAAAAGGAAAAAAAAAGACCTGGGCCTGGGGGCACCTAGACGGTGCAATAAATAGAGCACTGACCCTGGAGTTAGGAGGATCTGAGTTCAAATCCAGCCTCAGATACGACACACTTACTAGCTGTGTGACCTTGGGCAAGTCACTTAACTCCAATTGCCTTGCCTTCCCCCCTCCAAAAAAAAGAAATTTAGCCCTGTTACTTAATTACTGTATAAGTGTGTATGACCTTGAAAAGGATACATCCCTTCTCTAGGACTCACATGGGGCTTAATTTGCCCACATGCAACAAGAGAGGTTGTCTCAACAAAAGACACCGATCCAAAGTTATTTCTCTTAAAAGAGTGACTTTCTCAAGTACTCAGCCTAGTGTTAGGAGACAGAAGCATAAGCTTCTTCTCTACCATCAAGGAAATTACAGTATAGTGAGAAACCTAGTGGAGTATTTTCTGTTAGAGGCTCTAAGTGCCGTAGGAATTCAGAGAAGGGGGGAAATCATGGTTATGTCCTTTCCTCCTGACTTCAATCACAAATATAGGCTAGATCAGCTGCCTATTGGGAGAGAGGAGGCTGGTGTTCATATTCCATCAGCTCTTGGGGCCAGTGTTTTATAGCATGGGGGCAAAGTAGGAAAAGAAACCATAGTATGGAAATGCAATAAGTAAGATGAATCTATCATTAGCCATATCAGGAGTCGCTGGACTCTGACAGATGAAAAAAAAATTGCATTATGTGAAAGCCAGGAGGGCCCTTAGAACACAGAATGTCAGAGCTGGGAGGGCCCTTAGAACACAGAATGTCAGAGCTGGGAGGGCCTTAGAATTCAGGGTGTCAGAGCTGGGAGGGCCCTTAGAACCCAGGATGTCAGAGCTGGGAGGGCCTTAGAACTCAGGATGTCAGAGCTGGGAGGGCCCTTAGAACACAATGTCAGAGCTGGGAGAGCCCTTAGAACACAATATCAGTCTTCGACAAGAATGTCTGGACTGAAAAGGACCTCTGAACCATCTAGCCTAATCTCCTAATTTTACTGCAGAGTAAACTGAGGCTAGATGGCTTCCCCAAAGTCACACAGTGGATTCATACAGAGCTAGAAGGGTATCTGAGGTCTTCTGACGCCCCCGTCCATTGGTTCTTTCCAGTAAACCACAAATGTTTCCCTTTTGGTCCATTCTAAATGTTGTGGGAACTTGGGGATGGGAAAAGCTTTTGTTTACTTCTTCCTGCCTGTGACTGCCCCCAGGGCAGGTCACCACAGTTACCAAGGTGGGCTGGGGCACGGATCTCCCCGGCAGTTCTAGGGACCACCTTGTGCAGGGTTGTCTCTGGTAAGGGGGCGTTGTAAAAGGCGTCAGGTGACCCTTGAGGTCAGTCAGGTGGCTCCTCCACACCCTTTTGGCCCACCTGCCCTATAGAGGGAATCTTGCCTGAGGCCCTGAAAGGGCTCCCCCTCCACTGGCTTGGTGGAAGAACCCCACTCAGCTCTCCTTTCCTGGCCCCTGCTTGGCTGACTTTGGGCTTGTACTCAGGCCTGGCTTTGATTACTGTAGTGTTTGCTTAGCAGATGCTGGAAGGAATACAGCAACTCATACTCTTCCCAAGCCTCCCTCTTCTTATCCCCACACCCAACCACACACACACACACACACACACACACACACACACACACACACACACCCCTTGCTGCCGTGCTCATGGACTCCAGGGACCTCAAACCTACCAGAAAGCTCCAATGAAGCCTTTCATTGTTTCTTAGATTGGGACAGTGTGCTTCAGTCTCTGCTATATTTACAATCTTAGAATGGTCAACCAGGAACTTAGAATATAGAATGTCAGAGCTGGGAGAGCCTGTAGAACACAGGATGTCAGGGCTGGGAGTGCCCTTAGAACACAAACTGTCAGAGTCAGGAGGGCCCCTAGAACACAGGACATCAGAGCTGGGAAGGGCCTTAAAGCCCAGAATGTCAGAGCTGGGAGGGGTCTTAGAGCATGTAATATCAGACCTAGGAAAGACCTTTGAACAAAGAATGTTATCTCATAGAATGCTAGGTATGGAAGGCACTTTACGGTGTATACAGCTAAACCTGAAAGGGGCCTTAGAGAACGTGTACATCAATTTACAATGTACCCAACTTACAAATGAAATTCAAAAGATGGGTCAAAGTCACATAGGGCGCTCATGGCAGAGTCTGGAATCCAGATCTCCTGATGGAGGATAAAGAATGAATATAGGCCAAGATGGCAGGATCTCAGGAACTAATGTAGCAAACCCCACCCCCTGCTCTGTTTCCCCATAAAATTCCTCCCAATAGCCTAAAAAATATAACAACCTGAATCCTGATGAGGAAATCCAAGAAAAAGTCAGAATGCCTCCTTTTTTCCAGCTCAGGGTGGCTTAGGGAGACAGACAAAGAGGTTTGTGGACACTGGGGATTGGGTTTAGTCATGGAGCATTGCAAATATAGGAGAAGCCTTGTGCCAGGGCAAGTGGAAGTCCCAGACCCATACCAGGGCACCCCCTCATCCACACCAGGGCGCTTCAACAGAAGCAGCTAACACATTTGTTGCTCACTACCCAGTTCTGGGTCATAGATCCAGGGCAGACTGAGAAGGGAACCTATGTACACCCATTATCCTCACAGTGAGGAGTAGGTTCAGAAGCAAGCAGCAACAATCTAGGAACAGAGTAAGGTTTCAGTTCCAGCTTCTAGCTCAATCTGAAACCTGCAGAGGAATAAGTAGGGTAGGAATTCCAGATCAAAGGGGAACCTGCAGTTCTTTTGTTCTGAATCAACAGTCTCCCAGCTGCTACTAGGGACTGAGTTCAGCCACAGTCTATTGTTGCTCAGTCCCAAACCCAGGTCAGGAACTTGCAGAGATTTGCTGGGGGGAAAGGGGCACAGGGCACAGCAATCAGGCTTTGTCCTGGCTCAGACCATTTTTGGAACACTGAAAGCTTGCAGGTCCCTAGACTGAGAAGTCCCCAAGATGCTGGAACAACATAACACTCAGCACCCCAAAAAAACAGCAATAAGAGCAGCCCAGAATTTCCCTCCAGAAGTGCCACAGAACCCAGCCCTAATACCAAGTCAGAAGTCAGAAAGTAGACTGGAAGAGTGGGCAAAGAAAAACAAAAAAGAACCCTACCATAATGACCTATTCTGGTGGCAGAGATGCTCAAGACAAGTAATAAAAGAGAATGATTCCAAAATATCTACAAGCAATGACTCAGAGAAAAACACAGCTTGGGCACAAACTCAACTAGAATTTCTGGCAGAGATGAAGCAAGAGTTTAAAAAGAAAGGAGTTGAAAATATTTTTGCCAACAAAATGAGAGTGCAGGAGAGGGGAGGGATGGAAAAGAGTGAGAGCTATGGAAGAGGGAAATTGGAAAGGGAATTATCAGCTTGGCACAAAAGGTACAAAACTTTGCCCAAGCAACAAACTCCCTGAAAATTAGAATAGACCAAATGGAAGCCAATGACTCCATGAGGCAAGAAATATTAGAACAAAGTTAAATAACAGAAAAAATAGAAGAAAATGTAAGTTTTCTCAACATAAAAACCTGGAAAATTGACTGAGGAGAAAAAAAAATTAAGAATCATTAGACTACTTGAAAGCCATAGCCAAAAAAGAGACTAGACATCCTGTTTCAAGAACTTTTAAAAGAAAACTGCTTAGATCTCTTTAAACCCTAGGGGTAAAGTAGAAATAGAAAGAATCTAGTAATCAAATCCTGAAAGAAACTTTAAAATGAAAACTCCCATGGGGAGGCTAGGTGGCTCAGTAAATAGAGGACCAGCCCTGGAGTCAGGAGGACCTGAGTTCAGATCCAGCCTCAGACACTTAACACACACACACACACACACACACACAAAATTAGCCATGTGACCTTGGGCAAGTTGCTTAACCCCAAGTGCCCTCCAAAAAAATAAAATAAAATGAACACTCCCAGGAACATGATAGCCAAAATCCAGAGCTACCAAGCCAAAGGAAAAAAAAATACTGAAAAAAGCCAGAAAGAAAGAATTCAAGGGTAAATATGAAAAATATTTATCATGAGGCACAACTCATATTCAAGAGATAGTTTTATAAACTTTTTGAAGGCAGAGGAAGTATCCTCACCTATTTTCCTACCCTTTCCCCAGGGTTTCCTATATATCCTATGTAGAATCATGGATTTAATCTAGAAAAGATCTTAGACATAACCACATAGGGAGCCTTCATCAGACTAACAAAGGAGTCCATGGCACACAGTTCTGATATTCCATGTTCTAAGACCTCTTCCATTTCTGAAATTCTGTATTCTAAGACTTCTTCCAATTCTGATATTCTGTGTTCTAAGACCTCTTCCAGTTCTGACATAATGTGTTCTAAGACTTCGTCCAGTTCTGACATTCTGTGTTCTAAGGTCTCTCCAACTCTAACAATCTGTATCTGTGGTCCTTCCAGCTCCAGTCTTCTATGTTTTGATGTTTCTTCCAGTCCTAACACTCTGCCTTCTAATATCCCATGCCCCCTCCCAGTTCTATCATTTTTATCTCCTATAACTCTCCCTTTTGGAGGTTTAGTCAACTCAAACACCCAAATGAATCTATCCTCTCCTCAGTTTATATGCTCTTTCCAAAGACACAATTCATCATCCACCCACACCTGCCCAAACTGTAGGACTCTTGTTCTTGTCCTTCTGTAAGTTTTCCCTAGAAAGTCCACCCACACTGTCTGTTGGTGACCTTCTTCCATTTCTCCTGACGTGAGAATACCAATGGCTCACTCCAGTCATCGGTGTGTCAGCCCATTTTCTTTTCCTATCATCCATTTCCCCCAATGATGTCTTCTACTCCCCTTCTCCTCCCAAGTTCTTCATTGGTTCTTCATTGCAGCCAGTTCACACCCACGATGCACCTTTCCATTGACACCCTCTGGGGATACTCATTTATAATGCATCTGAGAGGGATATATTCCCTGGCTTACAGCCATACAGCAGTACTGACAATATTGGTATGAAAAAAAGTGACTGCTTATTCTCATATATTGGCTTTTTATCCCTAGTGTGAGTCCTGGAAATTGGAGTAGGCATAAGATCAGATGATCAACTGTGAAAGACTTAGCTACTTTGATCAAGACAATGATCCAAGACAACTCTAAAGGACCCATGATGAGAAGTGCTCTCACCTCCAGAGAGAGAAATGATGAACTCTGAATGCAGATGGAAGCAGACTTTTTAAAAATTTCTTTACATTTCATGCTTTTTAGTTTTCCTTTTTTTTTTTTTGCTATATGGCTAATGGAAATCTAGTTTTCATGATTTCACATGTATAATTGAGATCATATCACTTGCCTTTTCAAAGGGGGGAGAGAATTTAGAATTCAAAATTTTTAAAAATGAATGTTATAAATGAGTGAATGAATAAATAAATAATGTGTGAGTTCAGGGAGACATGTGATACTGGCCTAGAAATGAACCTGAACATCTTCCTCAAGATATAAGCAGAGGAAAGCAGTAGGTGTATGTCATCAAAGGAGAATTGTACCTAAACAGACAGGAAATGAAGCTTCATCCAGACACAATAGAAACTGGAATGTTTTTGAAGTGACTTAGTATAGGAATAACTTTGGGTGGGGGTGGGGGGGTGCAGGGTGGGGAGAGATGACAAATTTAGGTCAGTGACAAGGTTAGTTTATAGAATCTTAATATGTCAGAACTGGAAGGGCTCTTAGAATACAGAATGTCAAGGCTGGGAGGGCCCCTAGAACAGGGAATGTCAGAGCTGGGAGGACCCTTAGAACAGAGAATGTCAGAGCTGGGAGGGTCCTTAGAACACAGGATGTCAGAGCTGGGAGGACCCTTAGAACAAGGAATGTCAGAGCTGGGAGGGTCCTTAGAACACAGGATGTCAGAGCTGGGAGGACCCTTAGAACACAGGATGTCAGAACTAGAAAGGACCAAGTAGAATACAGTATAGCCTCTTTGAAGGTAGGAATGGCATTTAAAAAAAATAAATTCCTGGGGCAGCTAAGTGGTGCAATGAATAGAGCACCGGCCCTGGAGTCAGGAGGATCTGAGTTTAAATCTGGCCTCAGACACTTAACATTTACTAGCCATGTGTGACCTCAGGCAAGTCACTTAACTGCAATTGCCCTACATCTCCCCCCACTCCAAAAGGCAAAAAAAAAAAAATTCTATTGGTGTCTTCTATTTCTTATATCATCATAATTACCCCCAGCATCCCACCCCCTCACCTGCCAGAGAACCATTCCATGTAACAAATAGTATTTTTAAACAGGAAAACTGCCCCAGCACAGTTGATGGATATTTGGGGAAAAGTCTGAAAACTCATGCAATGTGTACCACCTGTGGACACCCCACCTCCAGGAAGGGGTGGGTTAGGGTGGGCTAGGGGGGTCAGGATTTGCTTTTTGCTTTCTCTTGCTATCTCTGGCACTTAGTGCAACTGCCTTGACACCTGAGAAATGCTTGGATGCTGAGAGACACCTTCGAGAGACTGTCCGCTTAGGCCTTCTCATCTTCCAGCTGGGAAAATGGTTAACAAAGGGAGTGGAAGTTGTTTGTGTGAGATCACAGAGTTGGTTAATGGAAGAGGGTCTGGGGCCTTCACCTCCTGGCTCAGCACAGTCAGAGACTGTCCATAGAGAATGTTAGTGCCAGGAGACACTCAGAGATCACCCACCTCCGTCCCTCTATTTCACAGGAGAGGCATTTAATGAGCGTCTTGTACAGCAAGGGAGTTGGAGACTAGGGCCTGAAGCCCAGGCCCTGGTCTTTACCCCAAAGCTCTTTCTGTGTTTTAAAGAGTATTTGCTAAGCATTTATGAGGTATCCAGAGACTTGGTCAAGGGGGATAAGTCACCATTCTCTAAAATATGGTGGGACATTTTGACATGGTGGATAGAATGTTGAACCTGCAATCAGGATAGCCTAGGTGTATAATAATAATAGCTAGCATTTATCTAGCACCTACTGTGTGCCGAGTCCTTCAAAAATATTACTCCATTTGATTCTCACAATGATCGTGGGAGGTAGGCGCTGTTATAATCCTCATTTTGTAGCCAAAGAAACTGAGGCAGTAACTTGCCCAGGGTCACACAGCTAGTAGGTGTCTGAGCTTGGATTTGAATTTGTCCAGGCCTGGATCTCTACCCAGTGAGGTGCCTGGATGCCAGTGATGCCACTTATCAGCTATGGAATCCCAGGCTAGTCCTTTGCTTTTGATGTGCCTCAGTTTCCTCACTATGAAGTGAGGGAGCTGGCCTCAGTGGCCTCTGAGGTCACTTCTAGATCTATTCAGACTGTTTCATATGGTTTCTCGTCTATGGGGAGCCTAGTGAGGGAAAGAAATCAGTAAAAGCTAGTGCCGGTAAACATGGATAATGACCTGGGGGCCTGGGTAGGGGGTGGAGAGAAGAGGTAGTAGTGTGGAAATTACAACAGGAGAGAGAGATTTCAAAGGAAGAACTAAGAAACCTGGATGAGACAGAGGTTCAGTGGATAAAGCGCTAAGCCTGGAGTAGGGAAGATCTGAGTTCAAATCCAACTTTAGATACTATCTGTGAGACCCCCAGGCAAATCATTAACCCCTGCCTGCCTCAGTTTCCTCACCTGTAAAATGGAAATAATAATGGCTTTACCTCCCAGAGTTGTTGTGAGGATCAAATGAGATAGTATTTTTAAAATGCTTGTAGTAGACTACCTGGCACATAGTAGGCGCTCTATAAATGCTTATTCCCCCATTGTTTAGTCCTTTTTCAGTCATGTCTGACTTTTCATGACTCCATTTAGGGTTTTCTTGGCAAAGGTACAGGAGCTATATATACAGATTTACTATTTTCTTTGCCAGCTCATTTTACAGATAAGGAAGCTGAGGGTTAAGTGACTTGCCCAGGGTCACACAGCTAGTATGTTTCTGAGGTTGGATTTGAACTCAGGAAGACAAATCTTCCTGAGTCCAGCCTGGCACTCTGCATTATGGTTCTACCTAGCTGCCCAATTATTCTCTCCCTCCTCCTTAATGACAAAGTTAATATTTTAACTTTGGGCTGAAGTGATACAGGAGAAGTGTCAAAGATGACTTCAGTCATCACTTGGGTGGCTGGGAGGATGGTGCTGAAGAGAGAAGAAGGGAAAGACAGAAGGTGAGCCAGTGGGGGAAGGGGAAGGATGGAGGGAGGAGAGAGAACAAGGTCATTTTCATGCAGGTTGAGTTGGAGGAATCTTCCAGGGGAAATTTCCACAAAGCTATCTGAGAATTGTCACACTGGACCTAAGGAGAGGTCAGGGCCAGCAAACAGTGAGTCAACATGTGAAATACCAAGAGGAGCAGAACCCTTCCCAGGTCCTGAGGCTTATCTTTGACCAATCACTCTTGCTGGGATCCAAGTTTTTGTTTTTTTCTCTAAAAGAATGGGGTTTGGGGGTGGCTAGGTGGTGCAGTGCAGAGCACCAGCCCTGGAGTCAGGAGGTCCTAAGTTCAAATCCAGCCTCAGACATTTGACACACTTACTAGCTGTGTGACTTTGGGCAAGTCACTTAACCCCAATTGCCCTCCAAAAAAACCAAACAAACAAAAAATGGGGTTTAGACAAGATGATCATTAAACGTCTGAAAAAAAAATCCATTTTGCAAATATAAGATCGAGAAGACAGGGAGAGAGAACCATTGTTTTGAAAAATGATGGGGGGTTCTTTGTTCAAGGTGAGTCAGCAGTGAAATAAATAAATAAACTTGTTTACAAACAAAAACTCAACCAAATAAATAAAGAGATGGGTGAAGGAATGAATAAACAAGTAAGCTAATGTAATCTTGGACTGAATGAAGAGAGACAGGGCTTCCTTATAGCAAGGTAGGGATGGTCCTACTATGCTCTGCCCTCATCAGACCTCAAGGGGAGTATTCTGCATAGTCCTGGGCACCGTGATTTAAGAAGGTCTTCTGTGCAGTGGAGAGTGTCCAGAGGAAGGCCCTCAGTACAGTGAAAGGCCCCCAGCTCATGACTTGAGGACTGATCAAAGGAACTGGAGGTGCTTATCCTGGGGAAAAGAAGACTCAGGGGAAACAGGAAAGCTATCTTTAGGCATCTGAAGGGCTCTCACATGGTGGAGGGACTTACCTTGATCTCTGGTCCCTGGGGACAGAATCAGTGTCAGTGGCTGGAAGATTCAAAGAGGCTGATTGAGGCACCATGTCAGGAAAGCCAATCATTTAAGCTATCCCAAAGTGACCTGAGCTACCTTGGGAGGTGGTGGGCTCCCCCTCCTTGGAGGTCTTCAAGCAGAAGCTACATGACCATTTACCAGGTATATTAAAGAAGGTATTCCTTTAGGTATGGGCTGTGCTAGAGGCTGCTGGGGTTCCTTCCAACCCTCAAATTCTGGGATTCTCTTCCTTCCAGATCCGACATTCTTTGTTATAACATTCTATGTCCTAAGGTCACTCCCAGCTCTGGCACTCTGTGTTCTAAGGGCCCTCTCAGCTCTGACCTCCTGTGTTCTAAGGGCCCTCCCAGTTCTGACCTCCTGTGTTCTAAGGGCATTCCCAGCTCTGACATTCTATGTGTCTATGATAAATCCTAAAAGGTTGAAGAGACCCTTCTTACAACCAGACCAGCCTCACTTTCACATAGCACCAGACCTACTGCCTCATTTGCATAATCCCCACAATCCAATGCAGGCTTAGCTTTCCCTCTTTGTGATATTAATTAGGTGATAAAATGTCCTGAGCTAGAGAATTGGCTGTTTTTCAACTGCCCTTTTAAAAAAAAGAGTAATTTAGATTTCAGACCCAATATTGGGGAGGAAGAGGAAACAGGGTAACAACCCCACACACCCCCACCCCAGGTCTCACCCCGCTGAGGAGCCCAGAGCTGACTTCAGCCTCCAAATAGCTGGAAGGCAGTCTTGGCCTGATGAGTGATCAGAGACCAGTGATCGCAGAATGTTAAGTGTTCCAATGTGTTATAAAACATACAGTATGCGTTTAAAAATTAATCCTGGCGGAAAATAATATACTATTAGTTAATAGGCGGAATTGACAAACTGGCATCATTCCAATCCCATCTCAGGAATATTTACAGCAGCTGAGCCCATCTCAGGCTTCAGTGTTCCCTCTGAGAGAGTCAGCACTTGAGTTCTTTAAAAAAAAAAAAAGTAAGTGCATCAGTTTTCCTTCTTTGGATTCACCTTGTCCCAGGGTGACCCAGAAGTCTTCCCTGGCTCCTTCTTGGGGTTGGAAGTTTCATATGTATTACAGATTCCCTCTCTTCACCACTCTTCCTCTGTCCCCAGCTCCCCACACAAGTCATAAGTCTCTCTACATAGTCTCCTGACATTTTTTGGATTCTACTGACAACTTGATGTGTGGCCCTGGGCAAGTCATCAGTCCTCTAGGGGCCTCATTTTTCTCATCTGTAAAATGAAGTTGAATTAGAAGCATCATTAAAGTCCCTTCCAGTTTTAACAACTTTTGTTCTAAAGCCCTCCCAACTCTGATAGTCTGTGTTTTAAATCTTCCAGGGCCCGTGGTCTTATATTTTAAGGTTTCTCCAAGCTCTGATATCCTGTGTTCTAAGGACCCTCTCAGCTCTGACATCCTGTGTCCTAAGGCCCCTCCCAGCTCTGACATTCTGGGTTCTAAGGGCCCTCCCAGCTCTGACATCCTGTGTTCTAAGGGCCTCCCAGCTCTGACATTCTGGGTTCTAAGGGCCCTCCCAGCTCTGACATCCTGTGTTCTAAGGGCCTCCCAGCTCTGACATCCTGGGTTCTAAGGGCCCTCCCAGCTCTGACATCCTGGGTTCTAAGGGCCCTCCCAGCTCTGACATCCTGGGTCCTAAGGGCCCTCCCAGCTCTGACATCCTGGGTCCTAAGGCCCCTCCCAGCTCTGACATTCTGTGTTCTAAGGCCCCTCCCAGCTCTGACATCCTGTGTTCTAAGGGCCTCCCAGCTCTGACATTCTGGGTTCTAAGGGCCCTCCCAGCTCTAATATTCTCTGCTCTAAGATCTCTCCCAGGTCTCACATTCCATGTTCTAAGACATCTTTTCTACCTCTGGCACTCTCTGGGTATGGACACAAACACAATATAAATGGTTTCCGTTGTTCTTTTCCACCTGGGTCACCCTTCACGGCCAGCCCAATGCCGACCTGTTTCGTGAAGCCTGCACAACCTATCCCAGCCTCTCCTATGAAGATCCAATCCACAGCTCCCAATTTTGTGCCCGGCCCCACTGGCTGGCTCTCGGATGGCCTCATGCATGTTCATTTCATCTCCCTAACTAGCCTGCATGGGAGCGTCCCCAGGCCCAGCACTGACAAGGCACTGAAGAGCTGCTCTTTTTAAAAAATGCTTTTAAATACTTTTATTTATAACTCTTGATTTTAAATCACTTTTCTTTTCAATATACTCGCCCCCTCCCTCTTCCCCTCCAGAGAAGAATTCCTTCTAGCAAAGAATAAAAAGAAAAAAAAACCAGTTCAGCAAAACTAACCAATATATTAACCAAATGTAACATTATATGCACTGTCAGTCGCTTCGTGTTGCCTGACTGCGTCTCTTAAGGCCTTTTCTCAGTGTCTGACAAAAACACTGAACTTGGCCTCGGAAGACCTGGCTGGCTGCCCAAGTTCTAGAATTTACTTGTGTGGTCCTGGCCAAGTCACTTTCCCCTCTGAGCCTAAGTTTTCTCACCTTTATGAGGGCAACTAGGGGGTGCCATAGTGCACAGAGCACTGAGTCAGGAGTCAGGAAGACTCATCTGCCTGAGGTCAAATCTAGCCTTAGACATTTACTAACTGTATGACCCTGGGCAAGTCACCTAACCCTGTTTGCTTCAGTTTCCTCATCTGTAAAATGAGCTAGGAAATGGCAAATCACTCCAGGATCTCTGCCAAGAAAACCCCAAATGGGATCCCAAAGAGCTGAACATGACTGAAAAAATGCCTGAACACCACCACCACCAACAACAACAGTACTTATGGAATCTCTCCCACAGAAATATTGGGGAGATCAAATTGTGATGACATATAGAAAATACTTTGTCCTCACAAAGTATTTTATAAATGCAAACTATCATTAATACTGGTCTGCGTTGCCCATACTTCCCCAAAACCTACATTTCAGATTAATTTAACAATCAATCAGCAAGCACTTATTGTGGGCCAGGCACTGTGCATTGAGAACACAGAGACAGAGTGAAAATCATCCCTGTCCTCAAGGAGCTTGTATTCGATCAGAGAGATAGAACTATTTAGGTGTATTTTATGTATATGTGTACATACACATAAATGTATACATGTGTGTGTTTTGTGCACATTCACATATATTTGTTTACAGCATTTCTATACTACTTTTAGATTTGCGATGCTCTTTCCATGTGTTTTCTCATACAATCCTCACAACAGTCCTGGGAGGAAGGGAGGTGCAATTATTATCTTATTTTACAGATGAGGAAACTGAGACTGGGAGAAGTTAAGCAACTGGTCAGGGTCACACTAATAAGTGTCTGAGGTAGGATTTGAACTCAGGTTCTCTTTATTCCCAGTCCAGTACACTATCCACTACACCACCAAGGACAAAAGATACTGAGGTGAACAATCCCTATTTGGCCTCATTTAAACTTTTTCCTTTACCTTTTTATTGAATTTCCCATTTTTTAGAATGCTTTTTCAGATAAAGCACCATCCATAACTTTCTTTCTCCTAACCTGAGAAAAAGAATGTGGAAGGTGAGGAAGAAAAAAAATTCCAATAAAAAGAATGTTTTTCTTGGTCCTTCTCCAGAGGCGAGCCACACCTTCTGGAGTCTGCCCTTTGATCCAAGGCTTCTCTGGCTTTGTCCACAGCGTCTGGAATGCTCTAACTCCTCTCTCTGCCTCGTGCAGGTCACGTGCCCCTTCCTACTGGAGGCACTTGCTCATCCCCCTAGATCGGTGAATTCCCTCATCCCACTCCCCTCCCCTCCCCCCTCCTCAAAAAAATTACTTCGCATTTCCTCAGTGTTAGAGAGTTGCCTAGAGCATTGAGAAGTTGTGACTTGCCCGGTTCCAGTATATGTGCGTCATGTGAGCCCAGGTCTCCTGGGCTCTGAGGAGGGCCCTCTGTCACAGTCCCTGTCCATTACTCTGTATACTACTGTATCCCAGTACATTAGCCTGATACATGTTTTATCCCCACCCCCACCCCCAGGAGAATGGAAGCTCCTTGAGGGCAAGAAGAAGTTCATTTTTGTCTTATGGTCCCCCAGCTAAGCATACATACTTTATACATGGTAGGTACTTATTACATGTTTGTTGAATTTAATTGAACACCAACTCCATATTCCATATCAAATAGGCAGATCTCATTGCTAGGTGGAATAATTTGAGGAATTCCAGTCAGGTCTCTTTCCAAACCTTCCTTTCCATGTGCCCTGACCTCCTAAAAGGCTGAAATTCCATCACTAAAGATTCAGTCCTTTGGATCGAGAAGATTTTCATTTTTTTAAAGAGAATTTCTTATTAAAATGCAAATCCTCCTGGGGTCGGGGAGAGGAGGGGGCTGAAACTCATGCAAACAGACTTTGGAGAGCCCATAGTTAAATGTTCAGGGTGAGCATTATAATGAGGAAGTTGAGAAATATTACAAATCAAGGGTAGATTTATTGTTTCATTGATTGCTGAATACAGTTATTGTTTTGATTTGTTGATTGCTTAAGAAAGTGATGGAAATAATGTGAATAATGCAGATTAAACTTTAAAAGTGTGTCCTGTGGTGCATTTTTTTTATTCTAGAAAGTCAGTTGTTAAATAGCTATGAGCACATTTCTGGATGTAGCTATGACCAATCAAGGTCTTCAAAATATACAGCTGGGAGCAAGGTTTTAGAATCATAGAATAGACGTTAAAATTAAAAAAGACTTTAGAACACAGAATGTCAGAGCTGGGAGGGCCCTTTAGAACAGGGGACATCAGAACTGGGAAGGGTCCTTAGGAACCATCTAGTTCAATTTTTTCATTTGACAGATGAGGAAACTGAGGCTCAGAGTGATTAGGTTATAGAGGCACAATAGAAAGAGAACTGGAATTCTTATCAGAAGATCCTCCTGTTGGAAGTTGGCCAAGTCACATTAACTGCCTGAGTCTCTTCATCTGTAAAATGGGGATGCCAATCCTTGCACTCCCAACTTGCAGAGTTGTGAGGAATGTGCTTTGTAAACCTTAAAGGGACAGGATCTCTTACTCTCTTGGTCTGTTGTTGAAGAAGAAATGATAGAGCTTTAGGCCAAGAGCAGGAGCCAAGCTGAGGAATGTAAAGCCCAGGAATCTCAGAGCAGCTCGTGAAGATGGGGGCAGGTTCCTGTTTTCAGAGACTTGTTCCTTGCCCATAATTTGCTCTAGAATCATTCAGTGGGCACCATATTGGTGCAAGACCACTAGGTGGCAGACAAGAGACCACAAAGCCAAGCCCACAGCAGCCCCTGCACCAAGCAGGGGACTTGGGGGCTTGGCCTTCCAGTTTTGAGGCCCAGTAGGGTACAGGTTTCCAAGCTAAAGATCCGGGTCTGAGAGCTATCACAGAGTGTCTGAAGTGGTGATAATAGCACAGGTTGGGGAAAAAAAACTAAAATAAAAAGTGGGAGACAGTGAGGAGTGGGAAAAGCTTTGCGGCCGGCTTCAGAAGGGCTGGATTTATGTCTCTGCCACCATGACCGTGACCCAGGGCTTCCCTTCTCTGGGCCTTGGGTTCCTCATCTGTAAAGCAAAGGAGGTCAGAATACATGAGCTCTGAGGTCCCTTGTAGCTTGGAGTGGTGCCTGCCTCCCAGGGCTGTCATAAAGATCAAATAAGAGCTTTGGTAAGCCATTAGCACAGGGCCTGGCATGCCATTGGTACTTAATAGATGCTCGTTCCCTTCCTTCCCCCCTCGCTCCCCCCTTTCCCTTCTCCTTCTGTCCCCTTCTCCCACCCTCCCTTCCTTCCTCTCTCTTTTCCTTCCTTCCCTCCTTCCTTCCTTCCTCCCTCCCCTCCTTCCTCTCTCTTTTCCTTCCTTCCCTCCTTCCTTCCTTCCTTCCTTCCTTCCTTCCTTCCTTCCTTCCTTCCTTCCTTTCCTTCCTTCCTTCCTTCCTTCCTTTCCTTCCTTTCCTTCCTTCCTTCCTTCCTTCCTTTCTTCCTTCCTTCCTTTCTTCCTTCCTTCCTTCCTTCCTTCCTTCCTTCCTTCTTCCTTCCATCTTTCCTTCTAGCCCCTTTTTAGTAATAATTTATATTGTGTTTTAAAGTTGAAAAGCACTTTAAAAGTGTTTTGTTGTTTTAGCCTCATAACCACCCAGGGAGGTCAGTGTTACTATTATCCCTATTTTTTTTTTTTTGGAGGGCAATTGGGATTAAGTAACTTGCCCAAGGTCACACGGCTAGGTTTTTTGTGTGTGTGTGTGTGTGTGTGTGTGTGCATTAAGTGTCTGAGGCTGGATCCGAACTCAGGTCCTTCTGACTCCAGGGCCAGCGCTCTACTCACTGCGCCACCTAGCCGCCCCTATTATCCCTATTTTTTATAAGTGAGGAAACAGACAGAGGGTAACTTACCAAAGGTTACATACACTAAGATGTGTCTGAGGTTGGATTTGAACTCAGATCTTCTTGATTCCACTGTACCATTTACCTTGTCTCTGTATAGAGGGGTTGGCAACCACAGATCCTCATCCCATATGATAATAATTCGTACTCGAATAGTGGGATTTGTTTTAGATTTGCTTTCCTATTATGAGCTTAACAAACATGAAAATTTAAATAAACAACAAAAAGAAAAAGGAATTATACTTGAAAATAAGCCTTTGTTATACACAGTTTTAAATTAAGTATATATTGAAATGTGGCTAATATGTAAATGTTTTCCACGTCGTCACATGTATAACTGATATCAGATTGCTTGCTTTTTAGCTTTTCTTATAACAACTCTATGAGGTAAGTAAATTATCATTATCCCCATTTTATAGAGGAGACTAAGGTTCAGAAAAGGTAAGTTACTTACATTAGTAAGTATTGAAAGTCATTTCTGAAGTAACCTTAAAGGGGAAGAAAAAGAATTGGGGTTCACAAATTCCTCGTTGGTGAAAGAGGAAGTTGAACAAAATGAAGGAAGAGCTCTTACCTTGTTTGGACCATGGACCTCTTAGGCCATCTGGTGAAGCCTATGGACCATGCAGAATCATGATTTTAGATGCATAAAACAATATACATAGAATTAGAAAGAGCATAGATTATATTGAAATGAAGATGTAATTTTTTCCCACCTAAGTTCATGGACTTCCCTCAAATCTATCCATAGACAGCAGGTTAAGAGGTTCTAGACTAGAGATTCTAGACTAAATTTGGACTAGAACTCTGACATTCTCTGTTCAAAGGCCCTCCCAGCCCTGACATCCTGTATTGTAAAGACCCTCTAAGCTCTGACATACTGTGTTCTAAGGGCCCTCCCAGCCCTGACACTTTGTGTTAAGGTCTTCCCAGCTCTGACATTCTGTGATCTAAGGGCCCTCCCAGCTCTGACACCCTATGTTCTAAGGTCCTTCCCAGGACTGGGTTTTAAGGTCCCTCCCAGATCTGACATTTGTTTTAAGGACCCTTCCAACTCCAGCATGTGTGATTGTAAGTACTCATCCAGTACACACACAGCCCAAGGAGATGAATCCTTTTAGCTTTCAGTTCTAAGGTCCTCTGAATCACAGCTGTGCCCCAATCTGACTTTTTGCTTTTATGTGAGTCATTTTTCCTTCTTGGGCCTCAATTTTCTCATCTGTAAATTAGGGATATTAAAAAACCCTGACCTTCCTTTTCACATCATCATAGATATATTTCTTCATCAGAACAGGCATAGTTCCTTTTATTTCCAAACTGAATTGATTTGAGGACCAGCATGATCAGAGACTGGAAAATAAAACTCCATTATCTGAGTCTGATTTAGAGACAGGATACCTGGGTTCAGATCTCTGACTCTGACACTTGTGACCTTGGGTAAGTCATTTCCCTTCTCTTGGTTTCTGTTTCTTCATTTACAAAAGGAGGGGGTTGGATGAGATGATTTGGAAAGTCCCTTCTGATCATCCATTTCTGTTCTTAGTTTGGATGAGATTTCTACATGGACAGAGGCTCAGGCTTAGACCATCCTCCTCAGGCCTCTGTTCTCAGTTTTTCCCCTTTCTCAGTTTTTCCCCTTACTTAACAGGCTGCATGTAAACTAGAGTCCCCACCAGAATGGGTAAAGAAAGTATTTTGTAGTGCAATGACTTGGTCTGGAAGCTGGGCCTGGGAAAGCAGTGGGCTCTCAGAATCCATTCTGATCCATCTGGAAAAAGGTAGCAGGGCTGGAAGGCAGGGACCCTTCCCTGGGAAAGTGATCCTGAAGGATTCCACAGACCATTCTTACCCCATCATAGTACCATGATGGCAAAAACAAAAGTAATAAAACCAAGCAAACAAACAACAAATAAATCCCAAACCCAAACCCTGAATCTGAAGTCTGAAAACAAGGGTTCGAATCATAGCTTTCTCATTGGCTCTATGGAATGTTGCCCCCCTTTCCTGAAACTCTGCTTTCTCATCTGTCAAATGGGGATAATGACCTTACCTGGTGTTCTTACAGCCCTTGAAGATCTTTGCTAAACATTCTTTCATTTGCTCCTCACAATCATGATTTAAGGTAAGTGTTATTACAATCTTCATTTGCTAGATTAGGGAAATGAGGGTCAGAGAAGTCTAGAGACTTGGCCAGGGTCACACAGCTAGTATCTGAGGTAGCATTCACACTCAGGCCTTTAAGTCTGATCATTCTTATACTAGTACGTCATAGGAGTCTTATGAGGAAAGAGCGTGCTGTGGAAATGGAACAAATAACAATATTACTAGACAGGTTGGCTACTCGAAGCACTTTTGTTATTTTTCAGTCGTGTCTGATTTTTCATGACCCTATATGGGATTTTCTTGACAAAGATACTGCAGTGTTTTGCCATTTCCTTCACCATTTTACAGATGAGGAAACTGAGGCAAACAGGGTTAAGTGACTTGCCCAGGGTCACACAGCTACTAAGTGTCTGAGGCCAGATTTGAACTCGTGAAGATGAGTACTTCCTGATTCTAAGCCCAGTGCTCTATCCACTGGGCTACCTAGATGCCCCCTCCCATCTCTTTAATACTTAATAAATTTACAAAGTATTTTTTCTTCAGCAACCCTGTGTGATAGGTAGGGAAAGCGTTATTCCTGTCTCATATGATTTCCCTCATCCCACAGATGAGAAAGCTAAGGCTCAGATCAGCTATCATGAGTATAATATAATAGAAATTAGTACCTTGAATAGGGTAGTTAGGTGGAATACTGGAAGGAGTGCTAGATCAGGAGTCAGAAAGACTTTTCTTCCTGAGTTGAAATCTTGCCTGAGACACTGACTAGCTGTGTGACCCTGGGCAAGTCACTCAACCCTATTTACCTCAACTTCTTCATCTGTCAAATGAGCTGGAGAAGGAAATGGCAAACCTATGCCAAGAGACCCCAAATGGGGCCACAGAGAGTCAGACATGACTCACCAACAACATGGAGATAGGAGCTTTTTTATGAGCTCCAGAAAAGGAGGACAGAAGCAAAGTTCTGCCCATCTGGAAGCATCTGCCTCTCTTTCCAACAGATGTAAAGGGGACTTGTAGCAGGCTCCAGGGGGGTGGGACACAATAGGGAAGAGAGAAATTATTTTGAGGAAAAAATCTGTATCTCCTCCATTCCAAGCCCCAGATGTGAAAAAAACTCTCTCTCCACATGCCCTGGACATGAACACTTCTACTGAGTCATAACTTGGCTGAAGAAAGTCCCAGATTTCTCTGAGAGGCTGGGTGATCCTTGGGTCAATGATTGGCCAGCTTTAGCCCACTCACTATTCAGCCAGCTTCCCAAACCAAGAACCCTGGGCTCTTCCTATGCCAGCATACTATTTCCCTCCTAGTGTATTCCACAAAATAAAGATGTCCTGTCTTGGGTATTTCTGGTGGGAGAGTGGTGGGACAAGGCAAGTTAAGTCCAGATTGGGCTTCAGGAGTAGAGGCACAGCCCCTACCCTCCTCTGCTCTGACCACATCAAAATTATAGGATTGAGTTCTAAGTGCAAGGGCATTTGTTTCCAAGCTAGACTGGGTCCAGAGTATGGTGAAGAGACTGGAGATTAGGTCTAAAATGATTGGTTGGCTGGATGTTTCTTAAGGAGAGGGAGTGGTTCACTTTGGCCTCTACACCTTCATCATTTAGCCCAATACTGGTCACTACCAGGTGCTTAAATGTTTGTTGATTGATTCAAGGAACTGAAGCCTGAAGAAGATCCAATATAATATCCATCTTCAAATCCCAAAATCAGTGAATGTAGAAGTTGGAAAAACTCTTAGTCACCATCCAGTCCAACCCTGACTGAAAACCCTTTTTACAATATAGCAACACTTCTGGCTCTGTTAATTCTTAGCTTCCTCAATAAGCTTGAGTTTATCGAGCAGGGGAGTGGCATGGTCAGACCTGGACTTTAGCAATATCTTTTTGGCAGCAGGATGGATTGGATAGGAGACAGACCAGGGGCAGGAAGAATAATTAAGCAGCTACTATAAGAATGCAGGCAAGAGCTGATGGGGGACTGATCCCAGTCAGTGGCCATGGAATTAGAAAGAACGGAAAATTTTTATTCATTTTATTTAATAGTATTTTATTTTCTTCCAATTACACATAAAAATAATTTTCAACATTCATTTTTGGAAAGATTTTGAGTTCCAAATTTTTCTCCCACCTTCCTTCCTCTCACCCCTCCCTGAGATGGCAAGCAATCTGATATAGATTATACATGTGCAATCATGGAAACATACTTTCCCATTAGTCATGTTGTAAAAGAAAAAACAGAACAAAAGGGAAAAAAACCACACCACAAAGAATCTATTCCACTGACCCACCACTCTATTTCTTAGCCAGTACCAAGTAGTTTTGATGACTGTTACTTTATAATACAGTTTTCGATCTGGTACAGCTAGGCCATCTTCCCTTACATTCCTTTTCATTAATTCCTTTGATATTCTTGATTTTTTTGTTCTTTCAGATGAATTTTATTATTTTTATAGCTCTATGAAATAATCTTTGGCAGTTTGGTATGGTGCTGAATAAGTAAATTAATTTTGGTAGAATAGTCATTTATATTATATTGGCTCTGCCTACCCATGAGCAATTGAAATTTTTCTAATTGTCTAGATCTGACTTTATTTGAAAATATTTGTGTGAAAACTGTTTTGTAATTGTGTTCACATAGTTTCTGTATTTCTCTTGGAAGGTAGACTCCCAAGTATTTTATATTGTCTATAGTTACTTTAAATGGAATTTCTCTATCTCTTGCTGCTGGGCTTTGTTTGTAATATACAAAAATCCTGATGATTTGTGGACGTTTATTTAATACCCTGCAGTTTTGCTAAAGTTGTTAATTATTTTAAGTAGTTTTTTAGTTGATTCTCTAAGTATACCATCATATCATCTGCAAAAAGTAATAGTTTTATTTCCTCATTGCCTATTCTAATTCAAGAAAGGAAAACTTTTTTTTAGAGAAGTGCTGGTTAGGACCTGAAGAATAGAGCTTGAAACCTGACTAGTTAGTCTCATTCTCAGAGAGTAAGAAACTAAAAATGATTCTGAGGTTACAGACCTGAGTTGAGCAATGTCAAGTGGTGGCTCAACAGAAATTGGGAAAACAGGAAGGAGAGTAGGTGAGAAAACGAGGGGGACCTGCAAGATTAAGAGTTCTGTTTTGAATAATGTTTGATTTTCTTCTATCCAAATTAATAGTTATTTTATAATTGTCATATCACCATATATCATATCTCTGTCAGAACTAAAGGTTCTTGAGAAATATAACATAATATAATATAATATAATGTAATATAATGTAATGTAATATAATGTAATGTAATATAACATAACATAATATAATACAACATAACATAATAGCCACGACTAATGATTTTTGTATCCCACTTATTGTTATTTTTTAGTTGTTTCAGTCATGTCCAACTCTTTGTGACCCTATTTGGGATTTTCTTGGCAATGCTACTAGAGTGGCTTGCCATTTCCTTTTCCAGCTCATTTTACAGGTGAGGAACTGAGGCAAACAACATTAAGTGACTTGCCCAGGGTCACCTAGCTGGCATGTGTCTGAAGCCAGATTTGAACTCAAGAAAGCCTTCCTGACTCCAGGTCTGGCATTCTGTCCACTGAACCACCTAACTGCCCCTTGTATCCCATGCAGGAATTTATTTAGCTTGACTATTCACATTTGTTAAAAAGGTTTTCTTTTTCTCTTACTAGGGGAAGAAAGGTTAGAGAGAAAAAATAAGATTTTGTTCACTGAAAAAAATTAATTATAAAGTCTTAAAAATCATCTTTGTATCCCACCTCCACCTGTGTGTACCTTAAGTATTTAAAATGGTTATTTCAATAAATAATAGATACCACTTATAGTATTCATTTGAAGTAGGCACTTAAAATGATTATTTACTGAATGGATACCAGAGAGTTATTTATTCTGTATTAAGGATTGATATCGTAGGATGTCACAAACTTCTTGAGTAATAATGTGATAATTATTTCCACCAAAACTAAAAATAATGATGATGCTTTAAAAAAATGGAGAAATCGTTTATGGTGTTCACCCACTTCAGATGATTTCATCCACATGTTCACCCTCTTCAGATGCTTTAATTATGCCACAGGAAGACCTGGGTCTTCAGTGACTTTGGTGTTGACTTGACTTAGGGTACAAGATTAGACCAGCTGATGTTTGGAGGTCTCATCACGTTAGAATCACTGGTGAATGAAGGACAAACAGCAACAACTTTAGAATCACTACATCTGCCCCTTGACAACTCATTTTCTATGATATTGAGTAGTGATTTTCTTGGATTTATTAAGCTCTATAAGCTACATATTGAGTTGTTTCTGTGTCTTGCTTACCTAGTCTGTTTCATTGATCAACTTTTCTTTTTTTTTTTTTAACCCAGGCCCTTAGAACATTTAATAAATACTGCTCTATAATATAGTTTGGTTTCTGATCATTTTAGTGTCCTCCTTCATTTTTCCTTTTTTTTTCTTATTCTTTCCCTTAAGATTCTTAACCTTTTGTTCCTTCAGGTGAATTTTAGTGTAAGGCGAATAGGCCACAGGAGTCAATGATCAAGTTAATGTGGTTTCCAATCAGCCTAATGATGTTACAGGGCATGATGTGTTGTTTGGAGGCATCTGAGGAACACCTTCCCATAGAGCATAACTAGGCATGCCCATTAGGGCCTTACTGATGGGACAACAGGGACCTCAAGAAAATTGGCAGAGTATAACTCAGGAGGATGGATTCTTATCAAAAGAGCTTTCATATTCCTGTAGTCTATAAAAGTGAGCTCATAGTCTCTCTGTCTCCCTTGGACTTTGAGAATATAGACAAGAGCATAGGGGAGCAGACCTCTTGTGTTATAGGTGGTGGTAAGGGAAGAACATGAGCCCAGGCACAACTTCCTCCTCCCAGAAGCTGTTGGTAGTGTCCTGCAGCATAACAAAAGTTAAAATGTGTTTGCATGCAGCCTGAGAAGGAAGATTCCCAGAATGACTTTTCTCAGCTTAACAAGACAGTAGCAACCAGGACACTGACAGATTTCCCCCACAAGCATGTGGCAGAGCAGACGTGAAACACTCATTTGTCCTTAGAGGGTAAACTATGGACAATGGTCATAAACACCAAGGGCTGTGTGCAAGAGAAAGGGAGTTAGAAGTCCCCAGGAAGTATGATTCTAGGGTCTACTCTTCTAGCCAGAGAAGGGAGATTCCTTGGTCATGGGTAATCTGAGTCAAGAATCTGGGAATCAAACCTTTTAGAGAAAGGTAGGGATTTCCCAGTGTAGCATGCTCCTTGGGATAAGAAGAGTTTTGTCCACATAGTTGGTTTATGACACTCTTCTTAGAGAATGAAGCCACTGAGTTATTCAGTATGAGTCTTATGGGAAGGGAATTGCTTGTTCAGCAACTCCAAAAATATAATTGCCTTCTAGGGGGAGTCTAAACCACAGGTTGATACTATGAGTCTAAGACTTTTTGTGGGGGGAGGCAGAAAGACTTAATAGAATGTCCAAAGATTTTCCCAATGGCAATCTCAAATTCAGTTACCTTATGGGAGTTGGGGAGGGGTGAGATGATGGTGTAGTGCTTTCAATGTTTTTGTATCTGTTAATGGGCTCCTCCTGTAAGTCTCTTACGTTATCTGTAGAATAAAATAAAGGCTGTCCTCCACCCATATGCATTGCTATCTCTAGTATCTGTATAGGAGCTAAGGACCCTGTCACCCACATTTCAAGAAATTTAGGCACTGAGCTACCACAAGTATAGTTGGAGATTTTCCTGGCGTCAAGAAGAATAAAAGTTGGCCCAGGTCTGCCTCGGACCTTGAGACCACTCTGGATTATATTATTAAATGACAGAATTAGGTAATTAGACAATTATCACCTAGGTCTGCTGAAGAGCCCAGGGCTCTTCCTGCTATTCCACAAAGTGAAGAGAGGATGAAAATGGAACTCAAGGG
The DNA here is from genome assembly GCA_011680675.1 of Gymnobelideus leadbeateri. NCBI lineage: Eukaryota > Metazoa > Chordata > Mammalia > Diprotodontia > Petauridae > Gymnobelideus > Gymnobelideus leadbeateri. Next base: position 634,133 of record WOXC01007236.1, on the reverse strand, counting down.
TGGTAAAACCGTGAAGAGACCAGAGGGTGGAAGAAAGGTCCAGAGGCAACTACTGTTGTGTCCCACAGGCACAGGGGCATTGTTCCAATTGGGAACTGGAGGTAGGAGATTTTACATGCCACCTCAAACCAGGTGGCAAACCTGATGTTTGGAAAGTCATTTCACTACTGGTCAGGAACTATGGCTAGGAGTCTTCTTGTAGTATATCTCTTCTTCATAATGTGATTTCTCCTTATCATATGAAGATTGGGTGGGTGAAGGAACTGAGGCTGCTTAGCTTGGAGGTGAGAAGACTCAGGGAGGTACTTGATGTCTTTAAGTAGTTGAAAGCTGCCATATGAAAGGACAAGGCCATTTGGTTCCAGAGGACAGGACTAGAAGCAGTGGCTAGAAATGGCAAAGAAGTTGATTTGTTTGATGTCAGGAAAACTCTGTGAGGGTTTGGATGATCAAGGAAGGAAGATCTGAACTTCCTAACAATGAGAGCTGATAAAAAGTGAAATGGGTTGTCTGGAAAAGTGGCAGATTCTTCTTTCCTGCAGCTTTTCAAGCATGGACTGATGACCACTGGCCAGGGCTGTTACAGTTGAGTGTCTTTTTGTGTGTGGGTTGGATTCGATGCCTGCTTGGGGTCTCTTCCAGTTCTTAAATTCTGTGAAACTGTGGGTATGAAGCCATTCTTTCCAGGATAGGAAAAATCAGGAAATTGTCCATTGCCGTTTCCTGCCCCTCCAGATTGAGTGCTGCTGTTCTGATATTGATGAACCTCACCCATCATAAGATCATAGAGTTAGAAGTGGAAGGGAACTCTGAGAACTCTCATTTTACAGAGGTGGAAACTGAGGCCCATAAAGGATTGATGTCCAAAACCACACAGGTAGTGTCAGGATTTGAACTCAGATCCTTTGATTTTCAATTCATTGCTCTTTCCCATTTCATTCCTCATGGCAAAAGAACAGAGGTTGGGGGCGGAGCCAAGATGGCGGAGTAGAAACAGCTCCTCCAAGCCTCTCTGCCCCCAGATTCCCCCCAAACTATGTAAAAGGGGACTCTGAACAACTTCTGGAGACCCAGCACCCACAGAACGACACAGAGAAGCTAACCTACCGCTGAGGACAGCCCAGCAGCCCTGCAGGAAGGACCAGCGCAGCGGTCTGGGGCCTGGCAGTGCGCAGAGCGCAGGAGCCGAGCTGAGCCCAGGTCCACGTGAGCCGAGGTTTTAGCCCCAGGGCGGCAGGGCCAGCAGCTGGCTGGAGGAACCCCAGAACACCAGGAGCTGTGGCGACTCCAGAACTATCAACATAGACATGCCTAGGACAAAGTAAGAGGTTAGTGTCCTATGGACTTTGGGACCTGTATTTGGGGAATGCGTCAGCTCCCTCCCCTGGGGGCTAGAAGCCGCTGAGGAGACACGCCATTTTGTAGTTTTCAGAGGCATTTCCGGCTCCCAGCCTACAAATCGTGGGGAGATCCAGCGATCAGTCTTGGAGGGTAATCGCTCTTGCTTTAACCTCCCTGGATCTGGATTGTGATCTAGGGTGGAAGTCGTGGGTGGGTTTACAGCTTGCCAGAAACGGAAGTTGCCCCCCACGATTGGGTCCTCTATCTGGCCTTAAAGCCATAGTGTAGCAACAAGCCCAAAAGTCAAGTAATTAAGTGGCAACATGCCAAGGCAAAGGAAACAGAAAAATGCAACCCTAGACTCCTATTTTGGGGGCATAGAGCAGGAAAAGGATTGTGAGGTCAGAAGTCCTGCTCCAAAAGCCCCAGGAGAAAACATGAGCGGGTTGCAGGCCATAGAGGACCTTAAGAAGGACTTTAAAAATCAAATAAGAGAAGTGGAGGAAAAATTAGAAAGAGAAATGAGAAGGATGCAGGAAAACTATGAAATGAGGGTCAACAGCCTGACTGAGGAAAACAACACCTTAAAAAATAGACTAACTCAAATGGCAAAGGAGGCCCAAAAGGGCAATGAGGAGAAGAATGCCTTAAAAAGTCGAATTTGCCAGATGGAAAAAGAAATCTCAAAAGTTCACTGAGGAGATTCATTCCTTCAGAGTTAGACTGGAGCAAATGGAAGCTAGTGACTTTATGAGAAATCAAGATGCTGTTAAGCAGATCCAAACAAACGAAAGATTAGAAGGCAATGTGAAATATCTCATGGAAAAACCACTGACCTGGAGAATAGATCCAGGAGAGACAATTTAAAAATTATTGGACTACCTGAAAGCCATGATCAAGGAAAGAACCTAGAAATCACCCTTCAAGAAATTCTCAAGGAAAACTGCCCTGATGTTTTAGATCCAGAGGGCAAAATAGTGGTTGAAAGAATCCACAGATCACCTCCTGAAAAAGATCCCAAAAAGAAAACTCCCAGGAACATTATAGCCAGGTTCCAGAATCCCCAGATCAAGGAGAAAATACTACAAGCAGCCAGGAAGAAACAATTTCAATATTGTGGAAACACAATCAGAATAGCCCAGGACCTGGCAGCTTCTACACTGAGGGATTGAAGGGCATGGAATATGATATTCCAGAGGGCAAAAGAACTGGGAATGAACCCAAGGGTCACCTACCCAGCAAAACCGAGTATTTTGTTTCAGGGGAAAATATGGTCATTCAGTGGAATAGAGGACTTTCAAGCATTCTCGAGGAAAAAACCAGAGTTGAATAGAAAATTTGACATCCAGACACAAGAAGGAAGAGATGCCTGAGAACGTAATCAGGGAAAAGAAATCAAAAGGAACTTATCAAAGTTGAACTATTTACATTCCTATATGGAAAAGCAATATCTGTGACTGATGATATCTTTCTCATTATGAAAATAATGGAAGAAAGGGGTGTGGTCATATGAATACATATGTGAATGTGTATGTATATGGTTACAGTTATATATGGATAGAGGGCATAGGTTGAATTTGTTGGGAAGGGAGAATACTCAAGGGATGAAATTATGAGGTAAGAGAGGAAAGTGGCAAGAGGAGATGGGGAGAGACATGGTAGGGTAAACTATCTCATGTAGGGGAAGTGGGTGCAAAGGAGGGGGAGAATAAGGAAGGCTAAAAAGGCAAAACCACATTCAGATTGAATTTGGTTCAGGGAGAAAATGACATACATACTAAATGGGATATCTCAACCTGCAGCAGGATAGGGGGAAGGGGGATGAGAGGAGGGATGATGGAAAGGAGGGCATCCTTGGGGTGAGGGGAGGTTGGAAGTACCCACTATAGAAGAGGGACAGGATCATGTAGGGAATGGACCAGGTGGGGGGTGGGATGAGTGGGAGGGAATTATAAACAGCCTTGTACAATATATCTACTATGATAATGTTTTGCATAGCTAGACATGTACAACATATACTGAATTACTTATCTCCCAAGAGGGAATGGGTGACAAGGGATGAAGGCAATGGATCTGAAATTCGAGGTCGTAACATTAAATGTTTCAAATATATATAAATACTATTATTAATACTCTTTAGCTTGTAATAGGGAGATAAGATGTGCAGGCATTGGGACACAAAGACTCACCTTCCTCTAATGGAAAAGTCGATGGGGGTATGGGAGAAGGTATGGGAGAGAGCAGATTGGAGGAAGTGATATCTTGTGGGACTACTATTCTGGGAGGTTGGGTAGGGGAATAATGGGGGGAAATGATTGTAACTCAAAATCTGGCGGAAATGAATGATGTAAAACAGAAGTTAATAAAGCATTTGTTTAAAAAAAAAAGAACAGAGGTTGGACATCTACTTCACTCTACTGTTTTGGCTTTCACTCCTTATTAATAATAGTTCACCCTAATAATAATAATAGTTCACATTTAATAGTGCTTTAGACCTTGCAATGTATGTTCCTTAGAAAACTCTCATGAGGTAAGCAGCACAAACACAATTATCCTATTTTACAGATGAGAAAACTGAGGTTCAGAGAGTTATTACTATTGCCCAAGTCATAATAGTCATGGCTAATCAAGGGCAATGCTATTATCTGAACCTAGGTCCTCTGACTCCAGGTCTGGTGCCCTGCCATCTAGCATGTCAGAGTTGGAAAAGACCATAGAAATCCTGGCATCCAAGCCCCCTATTTTACTGACAAAGCCTTCTCCTCTGACTACCTAAACAACTTTCAAGGCCAAGTCATCCCAGACCTCAGAGATCTCTCTGTTCTTCCTCTGCCTCTGTCTCTTTCCCCTAAGCTCCTATAGCACTTGCTGCCTGTACCACCAAACAGACACTTAGCATACACTGTCTGGTACTCGGTACCTGTCTGTTGTTCGATGGTTTTTCAGTCATGTTAGACTCTTCTTAACTGGATTTGGGGTTTTCTTGGCAAGGATACTGGAGTGGTTTGTCATTTTTTTTTCTCCAACTAATTTTACAGATGAGAAAACTGAGGCAAACAGGTTAAGTGACTTGCCCAGGGTCACATAGTTTGAGGCTGGATTAGAACTCGGGTCTTCCTGACTCTAGGCTTAGTACTCTATTCACTGGGCCACCTACCTGTCCAGAGTTATTCTGTCTAGGGAGGCAGAAATAGAATAGAGGGAAGAACCCTAGACTTGGAGTCAGGAAACTCTAACCACCCAATGGTCATAAGAAAGTCATTTCAACTCTTGGAGCCTGTTTCCCCACATGTGAACCTTCAGTGGATAGATAATCTCACAAGGCTGAGGCCATTGTGTTAACAGGTGATATTCCTCAAGAAAGTTAATGCCATCAGACTGGAGAGAGTCCAGGGAAAAGAAGGTCATGATGCCATTGTACTCTGTCCCAATGACACCAGATCTGGAATTACTTTGTTCTTTTCTGGTCCCTATGTTTTAGGAAGGATGTGAATACACTGGAGGGTATCCATAGGAAAACAACCAGGATGCCGTTGAGTTCATGACAAAGAAAAAAAAAAACTAGGGATATTTAACCTGGAAAAGAGAAGACTTGGGTGGGGTATTCCAGTTGCCTTCAAACTTGGAAAAAGACTTTCAGATGGAAGACAGATTAGATTTGTATTGTTTAACCCCAGAGACACCAAAACAGGAGCAATGGATGGAATTTTCAAAGAAGCAAATTTAGGTTTGATATAAAGAAAAATTTTCTGTTAGATGTATCCAGAGGTGTTATGGACTGTCATAAGACTGATCAATCAATCAACAAGTATTTATCGTGAGTCCTCTAAGTGCCAAGGAGTGTGCTAAGCCCTGGGGGGTTCAAAGATGAAAGTGAAACAACTCCTGTTTTCACCCAGCTTACATTCTAAAAAGGAGATACAGCCCATATCTAACCATATACAGATCATGTACGAAATGAATAAGAGGTCATTTTTGGGGGGAGGAGGGCCTGAGCAGCTGGAGGAGGAAGGCAGGGATCAGAAATGACTTCATGGAGAAAGTAGCCCTGGAAAGAGTCTTGGAGGAAACCAGTGATCCAAGGGGTGGAATGAGTTCACTCCAGGGATGGGGAAGTCAGAATAAAAACATCAAGGTAGGAGATGGCTTCTTTCTTATTAGAGAGGGATGGATGCTCTAATCTTGAAGTTTTGTTTAATTATGCTACACATAGACTTTATTTTTATCCTCAAAGACTGAATGATGATCTGTTGTATGTATTGTTAGGGGGATTCTTGTTCAGTGATGGGTTGGACTAGATGGCCACTGTGGTCCCTTCCAACTCAGAAATTCTGTTATTGCATGTGTGTCCTTTGGCCAGGGCAGATCATAAACCATCCAAGCTTTTTCATGCTGTAAGATTCTTGTCGATGCCTCTCCATATATACTCCAGAGAGATTCTACCCCATAGAATGAAGACATTTTTCCTTTTCCTTAAGTGGTTCATGAATACAAGTATAGCACTCAAGCTGTTAACTTGTTATCCCTTATTCTCACCCCATGACCAATCTACCTCCTCTCCCAGTCACACTTATCTTCAGCTATTTCTTTTAAACTCCTTGTGCACAAGTCATGCTTGGTAGCATGCTACAGGTTACTGACACCCACCATTATTCCCTCCATGTCCTTGGGTCACCTACAATAATTCTTCTGAGATCATGGTGCTCCATGAAATCACAATATCACTAGAGAAATATGAGTGTTAAAAGACAGGTTTTAGCAACAGAGAGCCAAGTGACATCACTGAAAGTGCAGCACAGTTCCCCAAATGCAACTTTAGTCTGCTCTTCTCCAAGTCTGCCCTGGGCTCAGATCATTGCTGATTTGCAGTCTCTGTTCAAGAATATGTACTAATGGACCAGTTCAATGAACTGCCAGTTCCTACTACATGCCATAATCTGGGCAAGGGACATTCTTCATCCACTTGATTTTCCTATGTGGATTATTAGTCTAAACCTACCTTTGTGAGAAAAGCCCTATTTCTTGGCTCCTGAAAATCTTACAGCCTTTCTCCTGATTCTTCTTTGCCTCTATCACATTTTAATTTGTGCTGTATTCTACAGCGGGTGCTGTATTCTATAAGCAGACTGCAAGCTTCTTGAGGGTAGGCACACCATTGTTGTTTTTCATTTTCAAATCCTAGCTGAGCACTATTTTGTTGAATTCTCAACAAGACCGTGAACTCCTGGAGGGAGGTAGGGCTTGGGTCTTACACCTTTTGGTGTCCCCCATAGATGGAGCACAGGACTTTGTACAACTAAGATTCTCTCTAGAGAACTTTCCAGTCCCCTCCGTAGAATGTAAGCATCTTGGGGGTAAAGAATATTTTCATGTTTATCTTTGCATCTCCAGCCCCTAATAGTTCTGAGATTATAGTAGGCATTTTATAAATGTGTTGTTTTTTTAAATTGTATTTAATTATGCTGTTTGCAAAAATGATGAAATCACTCAGAGGTAGGGGATCGGCTGGGAAGGGCGTGCCCCTCCAGAAGAAACCCCCCAATACTAAAAAATTACAATTTAGCCTAGGAATCTAGGCCTGATACAAAAGGAAAGCACCGCCCCCCCCACCAAGTCTGTCTCGCGGCGCCCAGCTAGCTGGACAAAAACTCACTGTACTAGCAACTTTACCGTGGGAGGGGGAGGGAACGGGGGTTACACGGAAGAAGGTTCGTTGTGTAATTCGAGGCACACCTGCATCGGGGGACCCACGAAGTCGGGGTTGGGGAGGGAGCCCGCGGAGAAGGGCGCCGCCGGCTCTTCGTGAACAACGGGGGCGTGGTATCAGGCCCGGAGCCTGCAGCCTCCCAGGGTTGGTTCCACCCCTGAACAGAGTGAGTGGGGGGGGATCCCCATTCTCCCAGCCCCTCCCTCTGGGGAAAGTGGGGGGGAGGCACGCTGCTCTTTCTCTACCTCTCTCCCTCTCCCTCAGCGGGGCTCAGCGCCTCGGGAGCCTAGCCCTGGCGGGCGGGTGGGAGCTGCGGGTTTTGTCTGCTCGCTGCCTTTTTTTTTTTTTCTTTCACTGCGGTTTGGCCCCTCCTGGGGCTGCAGGCACCGGGGGCGGGCGGGGGTCTGGCTGCCCGCCCCCCCACCCTCCAACCCCCAGCGTCCTGGCACAGGTAGGGCCCGTTTTCCCCAGCTCCAGCAGTTTCAGCAGCCTCGGTAGCCCCTTCCTCCACCCCATCGCCCCTCCACCACCCAGTCCTCTCTTCCCCTCCCCTCCTCTCCCCTTCCCTCCCCCTGGTCCCCTCTCCCTGTCCCTGTCAGCAGCGCCAGACGCTCCTCGGCTTTGCAGCATTCACTACAAACTGAGAAACGCTCGGGCTGAAATCACTGCTTTATCTGGATGATGGACAGCTCTGGGAGAGACCACTGCTCCGCGGGGGGAGCGCCCTGCCTCCCTCGCCGTCACCCGCACGCCGGCTCGCCTCGGCGCCCGGCCTCCTCATAGGCTGCCCCGACGCCGCCCCGCCGTCGGCCCACTGGAGCGGCTCGCCCCCCTCTCGGGGTCCCCAGCGCGCCGGGCTGGGCTCGGCGGAGCCCCCCTGCTCACCCCCCTCTCCCCCCGCCCCCCCCCGCACGGCCGTGCAGGTGGATCGTTCCCAGCGTTGGCTCGTCTCAGGCTCTTTTCTCCCCATTCTGGATGGCTCATTCTGCTGGAAGCGCGGTCCTGCGTCTGCCTCTCCGCGCCCCCCGGCCCCCCCAGCCAGCCGCCCTCACCTTCGCCTGCCCGGCCCCATGGCTCGCCGGCCCTGCTCCCCTTAACGCGCTCCGGGCCAGCGCCGAGCCACACAATGGATCGGCTGTGGGGTCGGTGCACGCCGCTGCCGCTGCCGCTGCCGCCGCCGCCGCTGCTGCTGCTGCTGCTGCCGCCGCTGCTGCTGCCCCTGGTCTCTGCTGTGGAAGGTAAGTGCGATGGGGGAGGGGGAAGAGAGGCGAGGGGAGGGCGGCCGGGGGGCCTGGGGCAGGGGACCAAGCCTGCGCCCCCTACCCCCATCTCTGACCCCCTCCCCATCCGTCTTCCTGCAAAGTTTGCTTAGGGGCAAACTGTCTCCTCCGGGCCGGGGCAGGTGGCAATGCATTGGGGAGGTGTGTCTGGAGTTGAACCTTCTCTCCCGAAGGCGGTGGAGAGGAAAGAGAGGGTGGCTGGATATGTATGTATGTATGTATGTATGTATGTATGTGTATGTGTGTGTGTGTGTGTGTGTGTGTGTGGAGGCGGGGGGGGGGGGAGAGCAGGAGGACACTGGAGGCTCTGATTGACTGTACCAGAAGGGAGGAGAAGGGACCATCTTGCCAAAGCTTTGTAGCTTGGCCAGCTCCGCGGAGCGCTTGGCTAGAGCGAGGGCCGGGGCTAGGGGAGTGGGGGGTGTGGGGGGAGGGATAACGTTCCCGGCCCTCTAGGGGAAGAGCCGCCCGTGCCCGGCTCCCTCCGTGGGCAAGCCGGGGGTGGGGTGTAGGAGGAGGACGAGGAGGAGATGCCAGACCAAATTCGAGGCTCCCGAAGGAGCTTGGATGGAGGAAGGAAAGTTTGATGGCTGAGAAAGTGCTTAATGGGAGCATATCCCTAAGAATAAGCCCGGGGCCCCAGGTAGCAGGAAAGATACGCTGAGCAAATAAGGAAGAAGCCTCAAAGGTGCCCGAAGCTGGGATTTGTAACTGGAGCCTCTCAGGGCAGTCCGGTTCAGAATCAGAGGCTTACCGAGCTGGAAGGGCCCTTAGAATGTGGGAGCTGGGAGGGACCTCAGAACACAGAATGTTAGTCCTGAAAGCGTTCTTAGAACACAGAATGTTTGTTAGCGCTTAGAGGGATCTCAGACATAGACTATTCAGGCAGAGGGTATTAGAGCTGGAAGGCACCTCTTTTGAGTTCTACCTCCTCCTGGGAGTGTGACGATTGCCAGGGACTCAGCTTTACAATAGGACCCCTCCCCGGTCCTGCTTTGGAACTCTGCTCTGGAAAGATGGGTTCGTGAGAGAATCTCTCTGCCATGAGTGTCTCTGGATGTTAGCATCCAGACCCTCCCTCCCATCTCCCCATGGTACAACTGGCTGAGAAACTCCCCATCATTATGGAGGCCCCTGAAACTCTCACCAGCTGCCATCATGCCCAGCTGGGCAGTGTCTGCCTCCCCTCCCTTCTCAAGGCAGAGGGGAGCTCTTCTTGGGTTTTCCTTAGAGCATCCCTGCCAGGTCAGTGCTCATGACCTGAAAGCTGTGGTGAATTGCCCCCTGGATACCAGGTGTTAATCCCAAATAGAAAGTTAGTGGGAGAGGGCAGGTCTGTCAAGCTCTGAGGGGCATAATGGGATAGTCAGGGATGGGGCCTCTACTGAGTCTTATTCATCCCCTGTGGGCCAGGACCCTCCCCCATCCCAGTTGTGCCTCACAAGGGTTATGTCAGGGGTGACACCCCTCCTCTTTTTTCTATCAACAAATGCTGTTTCAACTAGAAAACTGAGTTGCTGCCTCTGAAAAGAGAAAGATTGGGTTCTTCTGTCATGACTTCAATTTCTCCCTACTTAATGAGAGCTTAGGGGCTGGTAGAGGATTTGGGAAACTTTCCCTGGATGGCAGCCAGTGGAATCCACAGCCGGGACCAAAGACCCAGGACCAAGAGAGTCCATCCTGTCTGCTAGGAGCAGGCCGGCTGCTTGGCGGTTTCCCATTGCTAGGCTGATGGGGCATTAGGAGACCACGGGATCTGGGTGTGGAGGTTTAGACCAAGGCCAGGCCGCTGGGTTTCTCTCTGGAATGGGGATGAGGTACCACTTATTAACTCGGGCTTTGGGGAAATGACTCATGGATTGGCCTGCTATAGGTTATGCTGTTTACGGTATTATAGAAGCTTGGCATAAATATTGCTATTTGTGTTAGAGTAAGCAGAGCTGGAGGGGAGGAAAATTGGCCACTTGTACTACGATAGCGGTCTGGGTGTGTTTTTAATTATGGCAGGGTGGATGGTCACGGTTGTCCGTCCATCTGTCCGTCTGTGTCAGCAGCAGCTCGGAGGGTATCAGGGACACTTGAAGATGGCAGGCTCTAGCCTGGGTGGGCCAGGCCCCACAGAAGGGTGGGCACAGTGCCCATTGGATGATAGGAATTAAAATTGGAAGGTACCTCAGAGTTCATCCAATCCACCTCCCTAAAATACATACATGTTATATGGATAAGGAAACTGAGGTGCTGGGATATAACTTAGCTTGTCCAAAGACACAAAGTAGGGGGAGGGAACTGGGTGGGGTGAGGATAAGCTTTAGCATTTATTAAGAACATTCATGCGCCAGGCACTGTTATGCCTCACTTTACAAATACCTCATTCAATCCTAGTTCATGGGACTAAAGCATCAGGGACTAAAGCATTTAGAATTGGAAACAACCTTAAAGGCCATTCATGTTCTCTTTTTACAGATAAGGAAACTGAGGCAAAAGACATTAAGTGACTTGCCCGGGGTCACACTTATAGTTATTAAGTGATTAAGGCAAGATTCAAACCCAGATCTTCCTGACTCCAAGTCCAGGGTTCTGTCTTCTGCAGGTTGCAAACCCAGGTTCCCTGACTATCTCTTACTTTTTCCTTAATGCTGACTTTGTGTAATAATTCCCTCTTCCGAAGAACTCGTCTGTTTGGATAGTGTTTCCACGCCTACCTCATCAAGGATTTGATTGAACCCAGATTCTTCAGCTCCAAACCCAGTGCCTTTTCTTTTGCACTACCCAGCAGGCCTTTGTCTAGAGAGGGGAGCAGATGACACCTTGGATCTGAAGGGAACATCCCTTTTGCCATCTGGTCTCAGGCTCTTTCCCATTTCTTTCTCCACAGACATCTAAGAGTTGAGTCCTAGGGGGGCAGCTGGGTGGCACAGTGATAGAGCATTGGCCCTGGAGTCAGGAGGACCTGGGTTCAGATCCAGCCTCAGACACTCAACACAAAAAATAGACGTGTGACCTTGGGCAAGTCACTTAATCCCAACTGCCCTCCAAAAAGCAAAAAAAAAAAAGAGAGAGAGAGAGTTGAGTCCTTTAGTGAAAATAGAACTCAAAAGTGAGGAGAGGGAGAAAAGACAACATAGTTTAGTAGAAAGAGCACCAGCCTCAGGGTCTGGAGATCTGGATTTCAATGACTTTCTGTATAATCTCAGTCAAATCATTTCTGTCTGGGCCTTACTTTCATCCTCAGCAAAATGGGGATAATAATACCTGCCTTGTTATCAATGTAATTTGTAGCCTATGGGAAGAAGGCAGACTTGTTCTAGACCTAGCCCCACCAGCAAAGCCAACTGTTAAATTTTCCATGTGGGCATTTGTAACTTAGAAATCAGCAAATGTTACAAATTAGGACTTGGTTTGTTGTTTGGTTGATTGCTTAGACTTAAGAAAGTGGTGGAGAAAATATTACAAATGAAAGGCAAACTTAAAAGTGTGATGGGTATATCCCCTTCCCCAAGAGTTGGTTGTTAAACATTTACTACCACATCCCTGTCCCCTTCAATACTTTATGTTCCAACCAAACTGCCCCACTTGGCATTCTACCTCCCACTTCAGCAGCACCTTTGCTGGGCAGGTACTTTGTTCCCAGAGCATCCTTTTAGGCCTAACTCAGGTGCAACTTTCTACCCAGAGCCTTAAAATTAAAAGTGTATGGTTACATTTTTGTTGAGATCCAGTTATCAAACGGAAGAAGACAGTCCCATTCCCCCCCCCCACCATCCTTTTGTGGACTGTTTGTTATTTTTGAGCTGGAGACCCCTGTCATTGTAGGGAGGCTTGGAGCTTATCTGAAATGTAGCCCCATTCACTTGAAAGGCTCTGGGTGGACCCTCAGTGGAAGCTGGGGACATTTGGGCCTTCTTTTGCACTTTGACATAATTGGCCGAGAAGCCTCTCTGGTTTGCCTTATCTCATTCTCCCTGGTATCAGCTATTTCTGTTGCTACTATCCTTCCCTTCCCCCTCCCCCTCATTCCTTTATAAAGTCCTTCAAAACCATATCTGGACCTTTCATTGCTTCCCCAGCCCTGGGGCACAGTGCTTTTCACATAGTAGGTGTTTGTTTTACCCAGTTGCAATGTTTTTAGTACCCTCTCTGCTTGGAGATTCCTAGGCTAGAGTATGAGGGGACCTAATATGTAGAATGCTAAAAGGAAGACTGAGCATGGAGGGACCTTAGAACGCTGGATGTCACAACTGGGAGGACCCTTAGAACACAGAATATCAGAGTAGGGAGGGCCCTTAGAACATAGCATGTTAGAACTGGGGGGTGGGAGGGGAAGCTTAGAAAACAGAATTTCAGAGCTGGAAGGAACCTTAGGACATGGAATGTCAGAGCCAGAAGGGACCTTAGAATATAGAATGTTAGAGGATAGCTTAGAGACCATCTCTTCTCCCCACCCCCTATTTGCCAGATGAGGAAACTTTAACTTGAAGAAGGGATTTCCCTGAGGTTCTACAGTCAGTACCAGAGCTGAGACTCCAATTTAGGTTACTTGCCTTATATACTGAGGTTCTTTCCATGATGTTGTACTACCTTGGATGATGTCAAACTGGTTTCTTAGAAGACCTGGCCTCCATTCTGTAGTGATGCTGGGCTTTGGTTGGCCAGCTTGGTGGTGGTGGTGTTATTCAGTCGTTTCAGTTGTGTCTGACCCTTTATGACCCCATTTGGGATTTTCTTGGAGTGCTTTGTGATTTCCCTTTCCAGCTCATTTTATAGATTAGGAAACTGAGACAAACAGGGTTAAGTGACTTGCCCAGTTAGTAAGTGTCTGAGACTGGATTTGAACTCAGGTCTTCTTGACCCCAACCAGGAGCTTTATCCATTGCTCTACCTAAACTTGGTGTGGGTTCTTCCAATTGGCTAGGTCTTGAAGCTCAGGAGGTAAGGACTATTCCCATCAGTGTGGCCTTACTTGGAGAGGAAAGCCTAGAAACACTTTAGAGAGTCCTCCAACAGGGCGAAACCCCCTCAACATGGCATGTTCTCATCAGATGGTCTTGTGAGCTTGTGAACTGACAAAACTCTGTGCTATTCTACATAGCTTGTGTGTGTGTGTGTGTGTGTGTGTAGCAAATTTTATTTGTTCTTTCAACAAGTGTTTATTGAATGAGATACATATCCCTGTTCATAGCATTATATCCAGTGTTCCCAAAGCTTAAAATAACACTACAACTTTTAGACCCCCTTAGTAGATAAGCCTCAAAGAGTTGTCTAAGATTCAGAGAGGTTAGGTAGTAGGTCAGAGATTATTTACAGCGGTGAGGAACCTGTGGCCTCAAGGCCATATATGCTGTGGTCTCCAGGCTATATGTGGCCGTCAAGGTCCTCAAGTGTGGCAATTTGACTGAATTCAAACTTCACAAAACAAATCTCCTTAATGAAAGGATTTGTTCTGTAGAACTTGGACTCAGTCAGAAGGCTGCACTTGAGGACCTAGAAGGCCATGTGGGACCTCAAGGCTACAGATTACCCACAGGAGTAGGAGAATGGAATGCTGGATTTAGAGACAAGAAGACCTGGTTTCAAATCTTACTTAACACTTTGGGGAATATAAATGATAATGATACTCACACTCAAACTTCACTTTACATACAACACACTTTCCTTATTTCAGGTAAGATTGGTAGTCCAGTTATTATGTAAATAGCTCTAGGCCCCCCACCCAGCCTCTAGAATGTAAACTCTCAGAAGGCAGGGATCAGTTCATTATTGCATTTATTTTTATATCCCAAGTACCTAGCACAGAGCCCAGCACCTATTAGGCAGCTGATAAATCCTTATGGGTTAACTGATAAATATTTATTGAATTGAACTATCCCCATTTTATAGATGAGGAAACAGTTCAATTCAACAAAAGCATTATCAAACACTTAAATGTGTGTGGTGTTCCCTTCAGTTGTTTTTGGGGTTTTCTTGGTAGCAGAGTGGATGGAAGACCCAAAAATTTAGAGTCAAGAATCCCCCCTGAGGTGAGTTCAAATCCTGTGTTGGATATTTACTAACTAACCCTGGGCAACTCATTTATCCTCTTTCTTCCTCAGTTTCTGTAGCTGTAAAATGGGCATAATCATAGCACTCATCTCCCAGGGTTGTTACAAGGGTCAAATGAAATAATGTTTGCAAAGTGCCTTGCAAACTTTAAAGTGCTATATAAATGGTAGAAAAATTCAGCTTGCCTGGAGCAGGAGTCTCACTGACAATAAGAATCCTAACTACCCTCATTTGGACAGCAATTTATAATTTGCAAAAGACTTTGCATGTATGACTTCATTCAGTCCTCAAGAATAACCCATGAATGGAGGGAGGCAGTACAATTTCATTCCCCTTGTCGCTGATATAATCAGAGGACCCCTCACCCCATTTCCTTCCTATGGAACCATCTTCTCCCTCTGAAAAGTGACTTGGTTGCTCTTCTTTCTTTTTTTTTCCTTTGGAGCGTGCATCCCACTGTAAAGGAGTGGAGCGGAGTGCACACCCAGCTTGGTGGGCAGTGCCCCAGTCCAGTGGGCACAGGAGGGAGGGCACCCTCAATCATTCCTGTTCTATCTCCATCTTACCAGCCCAAGGTTACATGGCTAGCCAGTGGCAGAGCTGAGATTTATACCCTGGTCTCTTGTCCCCAGGTCCAGTAATCTTTCCATAACCTCTTGCTTTGTTCATTATCTCCAGTTTTTTCCTCTTCTTTGTTGTAGTTGTTTGCATGTTGTCTCCCCATTAGAATGTAAGCTCCTTGAAGACAGGGACTGCCTTTTTCTATCTCTAATGCTTAGCTCTGTGCCTTAGCACATAGTAGGTGCTTAATACTTAATGAATAACTGAGAACAATTGGTTTGCCTTTTTTGAATGAGCCCTGATTTCTCACCTCCTTTCCCTTCCTTCGGGGTCTAAGGATTTGTAATAATGATTAACATTTCTATGATGTTTTAAGATTTACAAAGTACTCTTCTCTTTGAAGCTTTTCTTCCTTCTGAAGCCTCCAGGAGCTCCTTCCTTGTCCCCTGATCTTTTATCTGGACTCCTCCTACTACAAATATTATCACCCCCATTTTCCACAGGCATAAACTGAGGTATAGAGAAGGTAATGACTTGTCTAGGGTCATACCTTTGTAAGAATTGGAATTCTGACTTGAACTCAGGGCTTTTGACTTCAAATCCTTTATTCTTTCTACTGATGTTGACTGGGCTAGCAACCCCTCCTCTGGTGTGGTTTGGGAATCTTTCCCAGTTTTATCTCCCATAATCGAGCAAGGCATTCAACCATCAGGAGGTATTGGGGCTAGCATTTCCTCCTTGTTCCCAATTTTCCTCTCTCCTCTCTTTTCCCCATTTAATTTGGGGCCAGGATTAGCCAAAGCAGGCCAAAAGCTCTGATGACAAGGCCTCATTAAGGGAATGACGGATCATGGGGTCAGAATTGCATACATCAGAGAAGATGAATCTAGTCCTATGTGATTGGGGTATGTATTCATGTGAGTGTATGCACACAGACGTGTGCCTGCACACGCACATTCATGCACACAGATACATGCTTGTGTGCATGTTCACATGTACACGTGTGTATACATGTATGCCTATACATGCATGTGTATATAATGTACATGCAGACAATGCCTATATACGTATAAATACACATACACACATATATTTATGCACACACACATTTATCCCTTCCACATTGCAGGTGATAGGGGCCCAGACCCGAAATTTGGAAACTCCATGAAAAATTTTTGGCCCTCACTTTATACCAAAGAAGAAGTCAGAATTAGTATGGTATTAAAAAAATAAAATATGTTGACAGTATGCAATATTATACATATATTTTATGCATTTCTGAGTTTCTAAACTTTTTCTGGGTTGTCTTCTGGATTTCACATGACCTCTGTGGTTTCCACAAAACTCCCCCCGAATTCCTGTTTGATTTCTTATGCCAACCCAAGGTATATAGAAACCATGATGAGGAGGTCATGATGTGAAAGGATAACTATACATATCCACACATACTTACATACACATGTTCACGTGGAGCCTGGGACTTAACCAGTGTTATTGGTTGAGTGATTGATTGATTATTATCTGGAGTGGGTGGAGTCACATCTAGGTCCCACCTAAGCTCTTGAACCTAGCAGCCATGGGATCGTAGGCACTTCTTTTCCGTTTTCTTAGTCTGTTTCCCTCTGTTAACTAAGGGTGTTGGACAGGATGGCCCTTCCCTCTGCCTCCCCTAATCCCCGTGCTAAGGTGCTTTCTCCTTCTAAATTCTGTCTTCTATAGGAACGTCCATTCCAGAGCTAACAGTCTAGGCTCACCTAGCTAGAGCAACCCTTCCTGCCACTGGTCACAGTGTGAGCTGTGGATGTTTTCAAAGTCCTAGAATCAGACAATCTCTAAGCCAGACAGGAAGTTAGTGGGTCCTTGCCATCACCTGAAATAGGAATCCCTGGATCACATCCCAACAAGTGGTAGATTTCAAAGCAATGGGTGTACGTTAAAATCTCCCATCTGCCACTTGTGTTAGGCCACTTTTGGTGCTTTGGGACTCTGTTTTCTCATTTGTCAAAAATAGACCTTGAAAATCCCTTCAGCACTAAAGTTGTGATTGTCTAATCACTAGACCTTTAGGGGCAGAGAGCTCACTACCTCCTGAGACAGCTTATTTCACCGCTGGATGGTTCTCATTGACAGAAAGTTTGCCCTTTCCATTGAGGTGAAATCCACCTCTGTCCCTTTTCCCTATTGGTGTGACTTAAGAAGAGTAGGTATGGGCAGCTAGGTGGCACAGTGGAAAGAGCTCAGGGCCTGGAGTCAGGAAGACTCATCTTCCTGAGTTCAAATCTGGCCTCAGACACTTCCTAGCTGTGTGACCCTGAACAAGTCACTTCACCCTGTTTGCCTCAGTTTCCTCACCTCATAAAATGATCTGGAGAAAGAAATGGCAAACTACTGCAATATCTCTGCCAAGAAAACCTCAAAAGGGGTCACAGAGTGTCACATACAACTGACCAAGAAAAGTCTCTGCTTTGTATTCAGATTTGACAGACGGGTGATTGAGTTCCAGTCCCATATATCCCAGCTGGGTGAGTGAGGGAAAGAGGGCTCATCTTTCTGAATCTCAGTTTCCTTATCTCTAACATGGAGATAATGGGACTTGCTTCTCCCTCATAGAGGTGTGAGAGAAAGGCTTAAGAAATCTTAACAGGAAAGAGGCAGGATCCATTATTTCACTGATACAGTGAACTCCCAGAAAAGGAATCTTTCTCTATCAAAGCAGGTTGGGGCTTCCTCTGAAACATTTAGTTTTAGATGAGGAGCCTGTAAATTGTGTGTGTGTGTGTGTGTGCGTGTGCGCGCGCGCATGTGTGTGTCACTCGTGATGGACGAATTTGGCCATCTAGTGAGGCCTATAAACCCCTTCTCAGAATATTTTGTAAAAAAAATTCAGAATTGAGGGAAATGCTAAATTTCAGTTAGAAGTGAGTGAAAATAAAAACTTTTTCCCAAAAAAATTTAGGGATCCCTTCAAATCTCTCTGTTTACACCCCAAATTAAGAACCCCTGTCTTTAAAAAGCTGCCCAGAGTACTGAGAGTTTCAGTGATTTGCCTTGGGTTGCGCGGCTGAGTAGGAATGTCAGAGGTAAGATTTGAATACAGGTCATGAACCCTGGTTCTGAGCCCAGCTGGTACCACCACTGCCTTAGTGGTACCTTGTAGCCCTTTGTGAATGTGAGCTCTTTTCCCCAGGGATTTTCCTTTGCAGTTTGTACAGGAGTGATCCTGCTTCCCCACCGACCCTGGTCCTCTTAGCCCAGTTAACCGTCCTCAGTGTCTATGACCTCCCAACCTCCATGGATTCCTGGTCCACACTGACTGAGCTCATGTCTCTAGAAGGGCCTCTTGGCCTGAGCTCCCTATAGCCAGATTGGGCAGCTGGGCAGACCCTGAGCTGACTTTGTTAGCAGGCTTGGCTCTGACCCAGCATTCACCAAGGAGGCAAATGACTTATGAGGGTTAGATGCTTAGCTTGGGAGACCATCCATTCAACCATCCATGATGAGCACCTACTGTGTTCAAGGCTCCTGAATGGGTATCACAGGCAGCCGTGGCCTGAACCATAGTCAGTGCAGTCAGTGGGGATGCCCTTTGTCATATCCTGTCATCATGTCATAATTGATGACCCTTGTGTCTATAGTGATTGATAATCTGTGTACCTGGGGGCAGGTCATTGGAGATCCCATTTTACAGATGAAACCGAGGTGGTTCAGAGAGGGAAATTGACTTGAACCCTCATCACACAGTGAATGTGGGCTGAGCGTGGGCTTTCTTTAGGGTAAAGGAAACCCCTCTACCAAGGCCAATGGCAACTGCGCCCCAGTTTTAGAACAATAGTTCTTAATCTGGGGTCCAACAGCTTGTTTGTAAAATATATTTTGATAATTGTATTTCAGGGTAGTTGGTTTCCTTTTTAAATCCTATGTATTTTATCTTATTCATTTAAAAATATCATTTTTCAAAGGATTTATTAAACTGCCGAAGAGGTCTGTAATTGTTAATTTGTAGTCCATTTTTCAGTAATGTCCAACTCTTTTATGGCTCCATTTGGGCTGGTCTTTTTTTTTTTTTAGAGATAATAGAGTGGTTTGCCATTTTCTCCTCCAGCTTATTCTATAGATGAGGAAACTGAGGTAAACAGGGTGTAGTGACTTGCCCAGGGTCACATAACTAGTAGGTGTCTGAGGCTGGCTTTGAATTCAGGAAGATGAGTCTTCCTGATTCCAAGCCCAGCACTCTATCCACTGCACTACCTAGCCACCCAAGAAGGTCAGATCTAGGTGACATGCTAAAAGGTTAAGAAGTTCTATTTTAGAGAGTTACCTGGGGGCACCGAGGGCTTGAGAAATTTACCCTAGGCACCCCAGGGATCAGAGATAAAACTTAAACTCCAGTCTTCTTGACTCCTGAGGCCAACCGTCTACCAAAACTATCTCACCCACAAATAAAATGATAGGAAGTTAGAGGGGTGGCCAGGTGGCACAGTGAATAGAGCACTGGCCCTGGAATCAGGAGGACCTGAGTTCAAATCCAGCCTCAGACACTTAACACAAAAAATTTGCCTTGTGACCTTGGGCGAGTCACCTAAACCTAATTGCCCTGCCTTCCCCCTCCAAAAAGCAAAAAACAAAAAAGATAGGAAGTTAGAACTGGATGTATCCTTAGAGATCAGCCCCCCACCCACAGACGGGACAACAGGGAAGTGTTCCTTGGAAGAGCTGCCATTCTCTGATGCTTTTAGCCAGTCCCTTTTTGACTCCTTTGAACATAACTGTGTATGTGTCATATCCCTACACTAGATACTAAGCTCCCTGAGGGCAGGGGATATCTCTTGTCTAAACTTCCCTAGAGCCAAGAGCATTGTGTATATGGAAAGTACTTAACAAATGTTTACTGATTAGAATTTGATTAGCTAACAAGGGTGGGGAACCTATGAGCCTTGAGGCCTCTTATGGCCCTTTAGGTCTTCCAGGCCCAAAGGTTCTCCACCCCAGAGCTAGAAGAAACCCTAAAGATCATCTCCAAACTCCTCATTTCACAGGTAAGAAATCTAGAGAGAAGAAGAGGCTTGCCCAAAGTCACCCAGGGTTCATGGCAATTATGTGGTACAGTGGTTAGAGTGCTGGACCTGGAGTTTGAAAATTATTGTTCAGTTTTTTTTCAGTTTTGTCCGACTTTTCCATTTAGGGTTTTCTTGGCAAAGATACTGTAGTAGTCCTGCCATTTCCTTCTCCTGCTCATTTTATAGCTGAGGAAACTGAGGCAAACAGGGTTAAGTGATTTTCTCAGGGTCAGACATCTAGTAAGTATCTGGGTCATAGCTAGTCAGTGGTAGATACAGGTCTAGGCAGTCTGCAGGAGGGACCTCCAGGCATAGGTGGGTATAAGAGCCTATCTTCAGGATATAGTCCATAATAGCCCTTCCCATTGCATCCATTCAAATGAGGTCAGAGCTACCTCCAAGGTATACCTATCCTCCTTCCTTTCCTCTGTGCATGCATATGGGGATAGTTCAAGGCCAGTCTTCTCCCCAGACCAGTGTCCCAGACATGTGTCTGGGTCCAGGATTGGTAGGACAGCCTGGGCTTTCTTTCCCAACATTAACCATCCAGTGGTAGGATGGCCCTGCAATATCCGTAGTTTCCTTTATCAACCTGTTATTGATTGTACCTTATGGTTACAAACCACTGAGGGGTGGGGGGGAGTGAACTGGGAGGCAGAGGAAGGCTACCCAGAAATGAAGGAACTCCTGAAGTCCCCTGAAGGAAGACAGCAAATCACTGATAATCTCAGTCAGGCTTATTGTAAAAAGCAAAAGGGGTGAATGGTGTTTTGTTCTGGTTGTAACTCTGCTGTGTGTATGACTACAGGCAAGTAACTTCCCATCTCTGGACCTCAGTTTCTCCTCAGTAAAAAAAAAAAAGGTGTTAGACTATATGACAGTCTTTTGAACCCTGATATTCTATATTCTGACATCCCATATTAAAAAGCCCCTCCCAGCTCTGACATCCTGTGTCCTAAGGGCCCTCCCAGCTTTGATATTTTGTGTTCTAAGGGCCCTCCCAACTCTGATATCCTGTGTTCTAAGGGCCCTCCCAGCCCTGACATCCTTTGTTCTAAAGGCTCTTCCAGCTCTGACATCCTGTGTTCTAAGGGCCCTCCCAGCCCTGACATCCTTTGTTCTAAAGGCTCTTCCAGCTCTGATATCCTGTGGTCTAAGAATCCTCCTAGCTCTGAAATTCTGGGTTCTAAGGCCCCTCCCACTTCTGACATTCTGTGTTCTAAGGCCTAGTCTAGCTCCGGAATTCTACCTTCTAAGGTCTCTCCTGGCTCTGATAGTCCTTGCCTGTTATGAGGTGCTAAGGAAGTCGGGGAGCCTGTAAGGGAAGAATGTTTGTATATTCTAGAAGAGGTGGGCCTGAGAGCAGCTGCTAGGCAACCAGCCTGGATGCTTCCTGATTCCTATCAGCCTTGGTATGATAACTCTTACCTTGAAAGTACTTTGAAGCCTTTGAAAGCTCTTGCTTCTTCCTCCTTACTTTCCGGGGAGAGGTAGATGGTTATCTGCCTTCCGTGCTGGGATGGCACTGAGTCATGGGGTAGCTTGCCTGTAATCGCATAACCCGCCAGTGACTAAGCAGGATGAAGGTGTTTAAGCTTCCAGGACCAACCTTTCCACTGCTGGAGTTCATTGATGGGTCCTCTTTTAGAGGAAGAGACTGTGCTTATGGACATCTCCCCCCAGCACACTCAGGTTGTGTTAAGGACCATTCATAGAAGCGCTGTGCTATGAGAGAGATACAGTGTTCATGTCCTAACTCAGCCACTTGCTACACTGTGTTTTTCTCATTCTGAGACTCACAGTCCTCCTCTGTAAAGTGGAAAGAATAATATTTTCACCCCCTCTCACAGAGTGGTCATGAGGAATCAGATTCGGAAATGGATGTAAATTGTTTTGGAATCCTAAAATGTCAAGTGATTGTGAGTTTCTATGTCCTGTGGCTGTGCGGACACTCCCATACAAAAATGACATTCTGGGCCTACCCTTATCATTAGCATGCTGCTTTTCCTTTGTAGGGGATGGAGTCATGCCATCCACCTGGGCTGGATCCCCCCAGTGGTGCAGGGCCGACATTTAGAAGAAGGCCTCTGGATGTAGCAGTCATATGTTGGATGATGGGATAGGGATAGGGTGAACTAGGAGAAAGAATGTGCAGGAGGTTCATGTAGGGAAAGGCAGATATTCGAGTAGAGAGCAGAAATGGGGAAATGTGGAGAGAACAGAGACTAGGAAGAAATGATAGAAGAAGAGGGATGGAAATGGGAGTACAGTGTTGTGCCCTGTTGAGTGGCGTAATCCTGGGCCTTTTGCCCCTAAGACAAGTTAATATAACCCAAGAGAAATAATTCCACAGCCTCATAGAATGTAAAGACTTGGAAGAGGGCCTTAGAACATAGAAGGAAAAGACCTAGAAGGGTTGTTAGGACAAAGAAGGGAAAGACTTGGGAGGGTCCTTAAGGCTAGAATGTAAAGACCTGAGGGGGTTCTTTAGAGCTTGGAAAGGGACCTAAGAAACCACCCATTCCTGCTCATTTGACTCATGAGGTACTGACCAGGGTCCAAAGAGGGCCCGTCCCTTCACTTCCTTACCCATCTTCCCAATTCCAATGCAGTTTGAATAGACCTAAATTAAGGGGCTACTCAATGCAAGGCACTACAGCATGGGAGTTTACAATAATGGGATGAAACCTGGGAGGACCAAACACATAATTGTGATATCAAGAATATTTAATGGATTGGAAAGGAGTTCATATAACAGGATATAAGACACAAAGAGGGAGAGGTCCCTTTCCTTCTGCTTGGGATAGTGGGGAAGGTGGGTGGGGCACCTCAGTGGATTCTTGCTCAAGATTCCAAGATGAGGGGAGAATGTCAATCAGAGCATGGAGGATGACCTGAGCAAAGGCTCAGAGGGGGGAGAGAGTAAGGTCACCACTGTGCTGCTGGGATGCAGAGCATGTGAAGGGAAAGGTTGTCACCAGCCTAAGGTGGGAACCAGGAAAACTAATTTGGAGCAAGCTTACTGTTATTGTTGTTGAGTCATTTTTAAGCCTTGTCTGACACTGAATGACCTCATTTTGGGGTTTTCTTGTCAAAGATATTGGCATTTCCTTTTCCATCTCATTTTGCACATAAGGAAACTGAGGCAAACGGAGTTAATTGACTTGCCAAGGGTTGCACAGCTAATACGTGTCTGAGATCAGATTTGAACTCAGGTCTTTCTGACTCCAGGCCTGGCACTCCACCGTGCCACTTGGCTGCCCTTGATTGAGTTTGTAAAGGACTTTAAATACCAGTTATTCCTATGAATGTAATCCCATGGCATTGTTTCACTGTGTTCAGCACTCTAGAAGGCCCTAATTTCAACCTTTGATTCCAGGTTTTGGAAACCCAAAGCATTCTCTAAAAGCAGTCTAAGTAACAATCACATTAAGAATGTCATAACTCTGATGAATCGGCCATTAATCGATTCATTGTATATGTCTTAAGCACCCCTTATGGGGGAGGCACCATATTGGATAGAGAGCTGTACTTGGCAACCGAGGTATTTGGTGTCCACCAAGGTACAGATGACATAGACCTGGTCTCAAGGACCCTATCATCTAATTGCTAGACTGGTGGGGAAGTAGGGAGATGAGGAAAGACAAGTACACAGGTAATTGATTCAAGTGAGAGTGAGACCAGTGTATAGGAGGGAAAGGAGAAAATGCATTTATTAGGTGCCTGCTGTGTGCTAAGCACTTTACAAATGTTATCTTATTTGATCCACTTTAATTAAGCTATTAGCTTTAACTGCATGAAAATTTTTGGGATACTCTGTACTAAGACATTTTAATTACTAATACAGTAAACATAGATAAACCCCACATAAACAGAAACTGTTTGCAGGGAGGGATTTTTCTTAATTTTTACAAGTGTAAAGAGGTCCTGAGATCAAAATATTTGAGAACCAATGGGCTATTCTGGTCTAGCCACCTCATTTTACAGATGAGGAAACTGAGAACCAGAGAAATTAAATGGGAGAATTGACTTGCCCAAGGCCAGGCAGCAGATGGGACCCCAGCTCTCTTGACTCCTGGTCTAATTCTCTTTCCACAATACCTCTTGAGATTCCATTCCACCCCCACCTCTTCTCCCCTTGCCAGCTTATAACACAGTGCCCTGGGCATGGATTCACCCTCAAGAAATGTTTGGTGGCAGAGTCTTTGCTCTTCTCTGCTGCTTAGTTCTCCATGAGGACAAAGGTCCTTCCCCCCCCCCCCCCCATAAGAGGAAATAGAGTGAACTATGAGGATCTGAGGAATCATGGGAAGAAGAGTCTACCATGCTGCCCAAGGGGAAGAAAGGGCTAGGTGAAGACAGAAAATGCATTTTTCTGGTGAGATCAGACACAGGGAGAAACTCAGCAGCCTCCTACCCAGAAATCTGACAATATTGATGGCTGCTCCCTCCCTTTCCGTATGTGCATAAAACTTCTGGGGGCTGATGTTCCTTTTAAAAAAATTGTGCTTCTCACATTGTTCACGATGTTAGCAGGAGCCTTGAAAATGCCCCATTGGGATTTTCAAAAGTTGACGTAGATAGTAAAAGATCACATGACAGAATCATAAAATGTCAGAGCGGGAAGAAACATTAGAATCAGAATATCTTAGCAGGAAGGGACTTTCGAGTTCGTCTAGTCCAATCCCTTCATTTCATCAGAGAAGCAGAGTTGGAGTGAGGGGCTGATTTCATTAATTCAGGAACTATTTATTAAGCCCCTTCTATTTACAGCACTGTTTTGTGGTTGTGGTTTGTTGAATTTGACCACAATAGGTCCCTGCCCAAGCAACCCTTAATGGTGGGGTTTTGGATCCTCCTGGCTCAGAGTGAATGTCAATAATAACTGTTTCTCCTTTGGCCAGCAACTCTGAGGGTCTTCCCCTCCCAGTTTGATTATTTTTTTTTTAAATTAAAGAGGCCATCCCCTGACTCACATCTTAAAGTGAATTTACTGAATTCATCTCACTTAAAATAAGAACCTGAAAAGGCCTTAGCTTAAAATGACCAAGTTCTCCCACTGCATCCTGGGTCATCTCCAGTCATCCTCATCCATATCTGGCCACTGGACCCAGGTGGCTCTGGAGGAGATAGTGAGGGTGGTGACATTTGCACAGCCCTGCCTCACTTAAATCAGTCAGTTGCAAGCCATGTCATCACCTCCTGATGTCATGGTCCTCTTTGAGAATGAAGGACACCACTGTGTTAGGTAGAAGACCAGATGTGATGTTAATTTAGTAATTGATTGATACAGAGTCTAGCTAACCCAAAGGGTTCCTGCTTGCTTTTGTGGATCTTAGCATTTTGTCAACAAGTGTCAGGCCCTTATTATGTCAGACCCCCTGGCTCTAGAAAGAGCCCTAGACCCCAGTAAGGAGAACTCTTATTTATATACAATATTAACATAATAAAAGTACAGCTGAGAGTTGCCAAACAAAAGACAATGGAAGGCCCCAGGGACAGTTACTTATAGGATAATCAAGGAAGGCTTCCCAAAGGAGGTGACTTTTTAATTGATGGGGAGCAGATGGATTGGAATTAAATTGACAAAAGGAAAGGGGAGGGGAGGGAGAGTACGAAGAACAAGGGGAGAGAGCACTTTAGTATAGAGAGGACAAGAAGGAAAGTGGAATGAGAGGAGGCTAACAAGGGAAGGTAAGTGCCAAACTGGGAAGAGCCTTGAATGCCAGGCTCAAGAGGTGAGACCTTGACTTGGGAAGTACTAGGGAGCCATGAACAGTTTCTGAGTGGAGGAGTGATGTGCCTGGAATTCTGGATAAGAAAGGATTTTTGGAGATAATTTGGGCTAGATGGTCAATGAGGTCTCTTTCGATTCTAAAATTCTCTAGTTCTATGAAGATGGATCAGGATGAAGAGAGGCAGGCATCCCCTAAAAGAGTATAAGTTTCTTAGAATGCCTTTCATTTGTTTTATATCTCTTGTGCCTATCACAACATCTTATAAGAAATGCCAGCTGAATTGAATCGAGACAGAAAGACCTGTAACCTAATGAGCCTTGGAAGAATGCAAGGGGGCGGCAATCAGAGGGGCTTGTAATTGGTTGATTTGCCCAAGGTGATAAGGGGGCTGATTGCCAGGGTGGGGGACTGAAACCTGGTTCACTTGTCACTCTCCCAGCTGATCTCTTTTTGGGGAGCGAGGTAGGGGACATTCCTTACACCTTACACTGGTTCCCTGGTCTTGTACTGTGGGCAGGAGGGGGTAGTGAGTCAGAAGGGCTTAAGGTTGAAAAGTCTGGCTGCCCATGCACAGTCAGGGGCGAGTGGGGTCAACAGTCCCATTAATACCCGGACACATGTCGGAGGCCCCTAGCTTGTCGCTTGGCCTGATTCCACAGGAATTCAAGAAAGGGGAGAAAAAACTTCTGAAAAATGTCAGCGGCGGAAAAATCTGCTTAACTCACAGTAGGATCTGTCAGCTGCCTGAATGGGGCTTCCTCAGCTTCCCAGAGGAGGCAGGCTGGACCTGAGAAGGGCCTACGCCAAGTGTGGATGGGGCCACTTCCGGAGCCATCCCTTTTCGTTCCAGTACTGTCCAGGGTTGCCTGACTGATCTGAGCGGCCTCTTGTCTGTCCACATCAGTGTCATTGGTCCCCACGGAAGCCCCCAGATGGCAGCAGCTACAGCTGTTTACTCTGTTGATGCTGCCCAGAAGGTACCGGGCTCCCTCTGTAACCCCTGGGATGCCAGCTCGGCTCAGTGGAGCTGAAGCCCTGCCTGTGACATTCTTGGCTGGGGGAGGCATTGTCCCCCTGGGCCTTGGGCCAGAAAACTACAGCGCTTCACCAATAAAGGAGAGGAGTATGGAGGAAAGAACCCAGAGGCCTGGCTTCTGGTCCCTTCTCTGCCTCTAGCTTGTTGTATGAGAGCAGAGAAGGAATTTCCCTTCCTAGACCCCCACCTCCTTCAAACTTTCTTGTTTCTCAGGAGAATAATCTCTAGGTCACAACCCTGGAGTCATCCTTTCCCCTTTTGTATCCAAGGGGGCTCTTGGGGCACAATAGAGAGAGGACCGGCCTTGGTGGTCAGCAAGACCTGGGTTCGAGTCCTCCTCTGATGCGTATCAGTGTGACCTTGGACAAGTCACTTAAATCCTCTCAGACCCTCAATCAATTGTGTAACATGATAAGTTGCAAGAGAGTGCTCACTTTCCATCAATGGAAGAATCAGCTCCATTGTCCTCTCCTCTTTATGAGCCTCTAAGTCTGATTTGGAATCTGAGAACCTGAGTTCAAATCCTCCTGTCTCTGCTACTTTCTACCTGTGGGACCTTGGAAAAGTCATTGTTCACTTCTGAGTCTCAGTTTTCTCATCAGTAAAGATGAGAGATGCTCTCTAAGGCCTCTGCAGTGTCTGCCTTACAGCATTATCACGAGGAACAAATGAGATAATGTATGGAAGGTCAGCTATTTGTAATGAAAAAAATAAGCACAGGCAGAAAAGCTGGACCCCGGATTTTGTTGCCTCTGGCAAAGTCCCAGGTGGGGGAATACCTCCCAGGGCAATTTAATACATTCTCTGTAACTTGTGGCCTTGGAGAACAGAAGGTCCAGAGGGGTCACACGGTCAGTAGGTGTCAGAGGACGGATTTGAACTCTGGCTGCCTTTCTCTCTGCCTCTATGAGCGTTTTGAGCTGGTCGGGACCTCCAGGGTCCATCGTTTCACAGTTAAAATTGCCCAGACCACCTCGGACGGTCACACCAGGCCTCTGACTCCAGAGCTGAGGCTCCTTCCACCTTTCCAGAGCAATAAGAATTATGAAACTGACAGTGGCTTATTATTAAACTCGGCCAGCTTTCTGCCCATTATGCCACACAGCATTATTGTTATTGTTGGGGAGACAGCTGTAGAATCCTAATTCTTTGCGAGTGGCCCCAGGCCTCTGCACCCTTCCCCCACCCTCCCTTTGACACACACACTCCCGCCCTGGTCACAGCCAACACAGAAGCTTCACCCAACCCTGTGGGGGCTGTCCCTCCATGGCTGAGTTATTCTAATTACGTCCCAGTGCTGGCCCTGGGCAAAGATGTCTAGGTCTTTCTGCTTCTTTTCCAGGCTTTGGCATTTTTGGATTCCCGCGCTGGGTCTCCCTGAGTCTTCCCTTTGGCCTCCTCCCGCTCTCATCTGCCTCACCCATGAGCTCTGGCTCGGTGGAGTGGAAGGAGGGTAGGGGCTCAGAGGCCCTGCACCAGCCAGCCCTCTATCCACTGCTGAACAGCTCACAGCCCTGCCTCCTTCTCTAGGCCTCAGTTTCTTCAACTGTAAAACGGACGTGATTATATTCTGACTACCTACTTCTGTGTTTTGATGATGATCAAATGAGATAATTAAAGTGTCTTTAACCATAAAGTGTTTTTTATAAATATGTAAATATCAGCTGTTGTTATTACAGTTTTATATAACTAGATGGGAATGGGAGACTTGATGTTATGGAAACAACGCTAGATTTAAAGGCAGAAAGATAGAGCGTTATGGATAGTATGCTGGGCTTGGGGCCACAGTACCTGGGTTCAGATCTGACCTCTTACCACCTGTAACCAATCTGGGCCTCAGTTTCCTCATTTGTAAAATAAGGGAGCTGGACTCAGTGGTCTCTAAGGCCTTTTCTAATGGGCCAGGCAGGTAGCTGACTCAATGGATAGAGTGCTGGGCCTGGAGTTGGGAAAACTTGAGTTCAAATCTGGCCTCAGATACTTAGTAGCTGTGTAACCCTGGGTAAGTCACTTCACCTTGTTTGACTCAGTTTCCTCATCTGTAAAATGAGCTAGATTGGGGGTGGCTAGGTGGCACAGTGAATAAAGCACTGGCCCTGGAGTCAGGAGGACCTGAGTTCAAATCCGGCCTCAGACACTTAACACTTACTCGCCGTGTGACCTTGGGAAAGTCACCCCAATTGCCCTGCCCTTCCCCCTACAAAAAATATAAAAAATTAAATGAGCCAGAGAAGGAAATGGAAAACCACTCCATTATCTTTGCCAAGAAAACCCCAAATGGGACAAGACTGAAATAACTAGACAGCAATGACCATGGGCAAGCTCTCTTTCTTCTCTGGGCCTCAAGTTTCCTCCTCTGGAGAATGAAGGGGCTGACCTAGATAGCCTGGGAGAGCTCGTCTAGCCCCAGATCTACGAGCCTCTAAACCTTAGTCCCGTTCCTTGTGCTGAAGGTGACCCAGGACAATAATAAATAATAAAAACCTAGCAATGATAACAAAAACTGCCATTTAAATAGGATGATCCAAAAGTCTGACTGCAGCTTTAACACTTTTTTAATAAGCTTAGAACTGCACTGTGGGGACGCTCCCGAGCAGTGCTTTAAAGTTTACAAAGCAATCATTTTTTCATTGGAGCCTCACAACTAACTATCTCATGGAGTGGGTACTGCAGATGTGATTATCCCCATTTTTCAGATGAGGAAGTTGAGGGTGAGAGGAAATGATTGGCCCACAGTCCACAACTAGTAAGCACCAGATGTAGGGGGTTAGCCCAGGTCTCTTCTGACCCCCAAGGCCAGGGTTCTCTCCAGCAGATAATACAGTCTCACTTTCTCCAACTGTAAAATAAGCAACTTGGACTAGATAACTCTGATGTCCCTGTCAGATCTAAATCTTATGATACTAAGTAGAGAGCCCAGAGCTAGCCTTATATTCACAGAAAACAGTGTAAATTTGTGTCTTTGATGCCAAGGGTAGATCAATTCCCTTGTACTCTGGTGAACTCTGGGCCTTTTTCATAAAATAGACTAGATAATCTATAAGGTACCTCCTAGCTCTGATATTCTATAACCTAAGGCCCTTTCCCAGCCCTGACATTCTGTATTCTAAGGCCCTCCCAGCTCTGACATCCTGTGTTCTAAGGGCCCTCCCAGCTCTGACATCCTGTGTTCTAAGGGCCCTCCCAGCTCTGACATCCTGTATTCTTAGGCCCCTCTCAGTTCTGACATTGTGTTCTAAGGTCCCTCCCAGTTCTCACATCCAGGGTTCTAAGGGCCCTCCCAGCTCTGACATCCTGTGCTCTAAGGGCCCTCCCAGCTCTGACATTCTGTGTTCTAAGGGCCCTCCCAGCTCTGACATTGTGTATTCTAAGGGCCTCCCCAGTTCTCACATTCTGTGTTCTAAGGGCCCTCCAGGCTCTAATATTCTACAATCAATCCTTCCAAGACAGGGGAAAAGTTCTCTGTGAGTCTTCCAAAATCATTCTCATGATCTGTTTTCTCCTAACCCTTACACACACACACACACACACACACACACACACACACACACACACTCACACTCACACTCACACCACTACCAATACTACCAGCACCCCCACCACACACTCCTACAGCATTCTCCCCAAACAAAGAAATTAACTATTGCTCCAAATTCAGCTACCCCAGAGATGATGGGCTCAGGCAGAGGGGTAGGACCTTGTGCCAGTGGCAACGCTCAGTATACTCTCTGACCAATAAACTCTCTCCTCGGCCACTGGGAGGTTCTCTCCTGCCCGAGGTGTGATTCTGCAGTTATAAACAGACACTACTGCTTGTCTGTCTGGAGCTCGGCACATAGAAATAAACACAGCTGTGTTTATGACAGAAATTACGCATCCCAATAATATGTTCATTCTGGATAATGTGGCCCAGTTAGGAGGAGAGGGGAAGCAGAACGCCGAATTTCCTGAACTTGTGTGTCGGTCTGAATTCCGTCATAACTGTACACTTATTTGAGCAGACTGATGTGGAGAGGGAGGACCTTTTTCAAGAGACTGAGTTCACCTCTTGGGATTGTGCCCAGGGGTCTTTCTCCCAGAAACCTCAAAAACTGGGAATGTGTAGCTGGCACTAAGACTGGAATCATCAGTGTTGACCTGGAGATTGCATTGTAACCCAATACGTTCCTTTTAAACAACTGCTCAGTGCCCCAGTTGCACCCTATGACAAAGGTGCTTACATGATGTTCTATAGTATTCAAAGTACAAGCTGCTTTTATGATTTTATAGATCAAGACTTAGATACTCAGAGTTACAGAGCTTGAAAGTGTCAAGCCAAGAAATAAACGCAGGCCTCCTTACTTTGGGTCTAGGGTTGTTGGGTCCCTGTGCTCTTCCTTATCACTGCCCATAGCCCATTGATGGAGGTGTGTGCTGGAGAGGGACTGTGGTATCCTTTGAGGTAGCCCCTACTAACAGTATTATTATTATTGTTATTATTATTATGAACAGTATTATATTGTTCATTCATCCTACTAACACATATCAAACACCTACTGTGTGCCAAACCTTATGCTGAGCACTAGTGATCCAAGGAAAATGGACCAGTCTTTAGCACGGGAGATGGAGGAAGGCAACATATCTCTAGGAAGGTCAATACAATATACACGCAAAGTTCTCCTTCCTTCAGGGGATGCAGTGAGAGCTCTTCTTGACTCTAGCCTTGAGCGCCTTGGTTTTTGCAAAGTACACAGTTTTGGGCAGCTGGACCCCAGATGCTGCTAAAGCCTGTGGCTGCCTTCCCCCCTTTACAGTGGGAGGCAGGCTCCCTGGGGGTCTGACTGTGCCTGTCCAGAGTGGCAGCAGCTGGAATCAGGGTAGACCCTAGTACCAGAGATTTTAGAAGCGTTTCTTGTCAGTCTGCTCTATTGGGTGCTAGAATTTTAAGAGGCTATATCTTCTGGTATGCAGAAGCCTGAGATATGTCTTGGAATATATATGTGATCTTGGGTAAGTCCTTTCCTCTCTCTAGGCTTATTCTTCCCCCTATGGAAAATCAGGCGTTTGGATTAGGTAGTTTCTAAGAATGTGCTCTGTCCCACAGCTCAGACACCTTGTGTTCTAAGGTTCCTCCTAGTTCTAAGCTTTGTCATTTGATGCTCTGAAGTCTTTCTTGTTCTATGTTCTAATGTTTTTTTCAAGTCTAGTATCTGATGAGAAGGCCCTTTGGGCACTTGCATGTTTCCTGGAGACTCTGAAGGCTGAGTTAGACAGATAGATGGGTCCAGGGATAGAGAAGGTGAGAGAGCAAGCTATGTTGCTGATAATATTCATTACCTTAGTAGGGGTAAGGGTTACTGGGCCCTGGAGGAGATTGGGAAGAGGGAGAAAAGTGGGGATGACAGTAGAGGGAGACTAACAATCAGAACCATGCTCCAACTTGTGAAGGATACTGGATGTGGACTGGGTGGCCTTTAAGGGCCTTCCGAGATCTTCATCTGTGACCTAGGGTTTAGGTACTCAAGGCTTTGGAAGCTCATTGGAGGGCTGGGAGGAGGGGATCCTATCCAATCTAACAAGCACTTACTAAGTGCCTGATTTGTGCAAGGCACTGTGGCAATGGTGGGGAGGACTGGGGCTTCCCCTTTCAGAAACTTTCCAGCTTGCTTCCCCACCCCAAGAGTGGGGGTGGAAACCAGATTGGTAGAGTTAGAAGGGATTTTATAACAAAGAAGATAAGTGTTAGAGTGGAGTGAGCCTTAGAACATGACTGGTTAGAGTGAAGAAAACCTTAGAACATGGCTCATTAGAATGGAGGGAACCTTAGAACATGACTTGTCAGAGTAAAGAGAACCTTAGAACATGGCTTGTCAGAGTGAAGAGAGCCTCAGAATGTGACTGGTTAGAGTGAAGGGAACCTTAGAACATGTCTTGTTAGAGTGAAGAGAGCCTTAGAACATGACTGATTAGAGTGAAGGAAGTCTTAGAACATGACTGGTTAGAGGGAGAGACCCTTAGAACATGGCTCATTAGAGTGAAGGGAACCTTAGAACATGTTTTGTTAGAGTATAGAGAACCTTAGAACATGGTTGGGTAGATGAGAGAGAGCTTTAGAATGTGAAACACAGTATGTCAGCCTGAAGAGACTGAGGAAAGTGCCTTGCTCAGTGTCACCAGGTGACTCAGTGAGAGCAGCCACTGGGACCAGACTCTGGCTCCCCGACTCCCTTCCTGGACCACCAAGGTTTCCATTTCTTATTCCAGCCTAACATTTGGGACATTCAAGTAAACGTGACTCTACCTGGACACAAATCCTAGTGTGACTAGTCCCTGGCAGCAGGAACAGTTACTGAGCTGAAGGAAAGGAGGAAATGAAGGCTGGGAAGCTGACTCGTGGGAGGCCCTGGGTTATCATGCAGCCTTAGTGAAGCACAACACACACACACACACTCACACTCACACGCACGCAGTGGGGGTGGGTCCTGGAAGGTGTGCTGTTCAGAGATCTCCTGTCACACCAGGCACTCAGTGGGTGTTGACTGAACAGGCAGCTCTGAGCTCTGCCCAGCCCTCCTCCTCCCTCTTCCCACTCCTCAGCACCCCCCACACACATACACACAAAAGAGTGTGACACACATAGGTCCCTGCCCCGAAGGCCCCTATGATACTTTTGGGGAGAGGAAACATACACACATGAAAAGTTGAGCCACAATGGGAGACAGGGCACAATGCGAAGGCTGTCACCGGACCTTGCATGATTAATTGCTGAATAAGTGGTCTAGACAATAGGTGCGGTGGGCGTTTGGTGGAGGAGGACAGATGCCTGTGGGCTGGCAGGGATGAAGAACTGATTCCTGGGGGAGGCAGCTGATTTTCCCAGATGAAACAAGAAAGCTGAGGTTTAGGAACAGGGTGATGATGGTGATGGAGATGCTGATAAGGAGGAGCATTTTTTTAGGATCCTTTTTTACGTAGTATCTTGTTTGATTTTTCCAACAACCCTGGGAGGTGACTGCTGTTATGCCCATTTCATAAATGAAAAAACTGAGATTCAGAGATCCTCCCGGCATTACACCTCTGGCCTATTTCAGGCCAGATTTCCACAAGTGTCTCCCTGAATCCTAGGCCAAGTTTCTACCCACTGCGCCATGATGCCTCCTTCTTGAAGCCAAGAGATTCTAACTGAGTAACACTGAGTGCCTGGATATAACCACAGGCAGGGAGGGAGTGGGGACATTGCACTGGCTTTGGGGTCAGACGACCTGAGTATGAATTCAGGCAGCGCTAATTACTATTACCAGAGTGAGCTGGGACAAACCATTTCTCTCTGGGGCCAAGTTTCCTTAACTTATAAAATAAGAGGGTCAGATATCATAAATGATCTTCCAGCTCTAA